>JACEIK010007786.1:0-70812 GCA_018107945.1 Datura stramonium
GTCATGACATGAAGCATGTGAATTCTTTGTGAGAGTGAGTGTAATTCTTTTGATTACCCACACATGTTGTGATGAAAAAATTATTTTTGCGTGTGATTGGATAACTCTCTTTCCGTGAGGGCACATGTTTAATGAAGGATAAAATTCAAGTGGGGATTTCTTAATCAGTTGATTGACATGAGTTTGCTAAAATTGAGAGTCGACTCTTGAGGTTAAGAAGTCTTAACATAGTTGTATTTCATTTCATTGATCAAAGCGTGCATGCCTTATTTTTAGCTTGTTATCTTAAATAATCATCATAGCCGTAATTTGAATTATCTTGCTAGATTAGTTATGTGAGTCTTTATTCATATGATATGTAAAAGGTTGTTTGAGGACGGCAAGATTTTAAGTGTGGGGTTGTGATCACGGGAAAAAATATAGGTCCCGTGATACACTTTACAGCAAAGGATGAAGTGTTTTTCTAAGCTATTTGATACATTTTCATGTGATTTCATATAAAAGTGAAGATATGTACTATTAACTGGTGTCAACTTTGTTTTGTAGGTTTTTGATGACTTTTGAGGAGCTAATTCAGAGTTGGTGAAGTAGAGGCTTGGAACTGGAAGAAACACGCAAATGTCGGCAAGAGGAGGCTCAAAACAGCCCGCCTGCGCGTCGGCAACGTGCCGGCAGGCAGGCTGCCCCAAGACAACCCCCTGCCGCATTGGCAGCGATGCCACGGCAGGAGTGGCACCGCGACCGAAGCCTATGCAACGCGCTGCCCTGGCAGCGTGACACGCTGCCAACGCGGCAGGGTGGCTGCGAGTCGAGTTTGGGGCGATTTCCAGAAAGCCTCCGCGTTGGGCCGTATCATGGAGGCAATGCTCCGGCGTTACACTCCGTGACACGTTGCTATTATTCGGGACAAATTTCTACTATTATAAATAGCACACTTAGGTTTTATTTTCACAAATTCTGACTTGGTGGAGCAAGAGCGTAGGTTACAGGCAACGTGAGGGGCGAAATTCTAGGGGTTCTTCTCTATCTCTTTCTTCTTCTTTTCAATTGCTTGTATTAACACTTGTTTTAGGATGATTAATCCACAAATGAGTGGCTAATTCTCCTTCTTGCTGAGTTTATGAACTATTGTGTTGAAATGTAATTATTGATTGCTGGTTTATTTTTCTCTTTTCTTCCATGGTTGTTCTATTTAATTCTTGTTCCTACTACATTAATGTCTGGCCAATGTTAATGTAAATCCAAAAGTCGGTTTCACCGAGAGAGGGCAAGAAATTGGAAAGTTGTGAATTAATAGGATATGATCTTTTCTTGGTTCGGGAGAATTGGGAATCGATTTACCTTCGGGATAGAAATATACCCGAAAGTCGTGTGGTACGTGTGTGGAACCGGTTTCGTATAGCTAGAACTTGGGTCTTCTTATCACGAAAATGTAGGTGGAAGGATCCTTGTATTCTTAAGTTGGGTTAAATACGAGAGTTTTAATCCATAGGCAGTAGTTCCGACTAGCAACCGGAGAAAAGATAAACCACGTAAATTGATAGTTCGTGTCTTCACATGTTCTTCGTAACCTCAGCATGCTCTTATCCGTAGTTAAGACTCAATTGTATAGATAGCTTAGTTTAGTACAAAAATATATTTCCCAAAACAAACAACTTTTCTTTACACTGTTGTCTTCATTGTTAGAGTTTTAGTAAATTAACACTTGGAAAGGTTTTACCCGTAGTCCAGTCCTTTTTGGGTTCGACATTCGGTTCTTAAAAAAGAGCCACTATATTACTTGTACGACCCATTACACTTGCGGGCTCATGACATAGTGTCCTAGTGTCTACCATCTCTGACAGACTAGACTGTAGAAGTCATTTTAGAAAGATTTAGGGATACAGGTTGATTTGAGTATAGTCTTTCATTTTTGAATAGATAGCCAGGTTGAGCGCATAATTAAGAAGCTCTAGGACATGTTACGGGCATGTATACTAGCCTTCGTAGGAAGCTGGGCCGAGCACCTACCTCTTATTTAGTCTGCATAGAATAGCAGTTACCATTTTACCATCAAGATGACGCCTTATGACGCTTTATATTGGCGGAAAATGCAAGGCCCCCATAAGATGGTTTTGAAGTAGGTGAGTCAGGGGTTGATTGGACCTGACATGAGACATCCAAATCGAAAAGAAAGTTAAGCTCATCGAAGTGTTCACTGACAGCGAATCATCAGTCCTATTCCGATATGCGCGTAGATACCTAGAGTTTGATGTCGATGATTGGGTATTCTGAAAGTTTCACAAATGAAGGGCGTTATGACATTTACAAGAAGATAAAGCTTAGCCCCAGATCTATTTGGGGCCATACCGGATCCCCCAAAAGATAGGCCAAGTGGCTTGTGAGTTAGAATTTCCTTCGGGACTAGAATCTGTTCAGCAAGTCTTCCATGTATCGATGATACGGAAGTACTTAGGAGACACATCTCGAGTTGTCCCATTTGAGGATGCTCATGTCATAGCAGAGTTATCCGGCCAGAGAAGACTCTAATAGTTATACTAGATCGACAAGTCCATAGATTGAGAACCAAGGATGTAGCCTCCGTTAAAGTATTATGGAGGAACAAAAATGTAGAAGATATGACTTGGAAATTTTGGGGACATGTTCTAGTCCCTATAACGATAGTATACAAACTTAGATAATTGTAGTGGTGAGGTAGTCCTCGAATATTCTGTTGTTGCTTTTGTTATTATTGTTGTTGGTTGCTTACTTAGTTGTTATGGAGCTATGCTATATATTTGGTTGTAGCATCCCGAGAGACGCTTATGTTGGACTTTTCTGCATTTCAAGTTTCGGATAGTCCATATAACAGAAATTCAACTGAATTTTTGGGAAAATCCTAAGAACTAAGTCTCATAGATTAGATTACATTCGAATAGAATGTTCCTAAGGGAATGATATTACACCCCAAAAGTTTTTCATCTAGCCGACGTGTGTGTGCGTGAGTTTTATAGAATTGAACATGTGGTGGAAGGCTCAAAGGAGGAACGGTAAGTGCATTATTGAGCAGGCATGAGGTCGGAACCAGGGGCAAGGCGCTACACGTGTCGCGTCGCACCTCTCCCCGCAGTGGGTGGTGCATCGCGCCAGCTTTGCTGCACGCCAGGGAGAGAGCACGACTGTGAGCCCCTCTCTCCGCTACCCTCCCAATATATAATTAAGTGTGTAATTTTTATTTCATTTAAAAATATTTCAAAAGAGGACACTTGGCCTAGGAAAGTTTCTCACGAGGATTTCATCAAATTGACATCAAATTACGCTGCTAAATCGCATCTAATTAAAAATTCTTCTTAGGAAATGATTTCTTATCCTGTGAAGAACATGTCTATGGAGTTGAATCTTTGAAATTGGTCTAGTTTGATGGAGCCCCAGTTGGTAAAAGTCATAGAAATCATTTCTAACTACGACTAGCATGTCTACAAGTGATAGTAAGTACTTTTATCTATCTAATTTATATCAATTCGTGAGTTTTTGCGAGATTAAACTCGTTGAAACTTGTACCATCGTGTTTTATGCGATTGATATTGCTCGCTTGCCTTTTTAACAGGAAAAGTCTTGTTCCCTTGACAATGAGCTAGAATACCCAGAAGGATTACAAGTTTTGGATTGAAGTAGGATTAATTAAGAAGGAATTGGCCAATTTAGGTATGTTAAAGGTTATTCTCTTTCAGCAAGTATTCTCATTGTATAGTTGTCTGACTTTTACCTTTGTAGTAGCTCTTGATTATACATATTGTAGTTATTCATACAGATGAATTGAAGAGTTATAACATAGATCCCTTGTCGAGAAGAGTATATCTATTTTGAGTATTGCTAAAAGCATCATAGATTTTCACTGTTCCTTGTTTACTATATGAGGTTAATGATGCCTTCCTATCGTACCAAGGCCTTAGAGGATTATAGTTAGCTTTTGAGCATACTTTGTGGTTGGAGCAGCATAACGTGCAGCTTGGCGATATAACTTTCTATTTAACAGCAGCCTTGCTAGAGATGGGCATCGGCCCGGCAACACCGGCTCAGCCCTTGCTGAAAGTTTGCTCTCCTGCTACCAGATCAGACTTCTTTTTAAATAATGACTAGGCAGCAACCTACGGTGACAAGTAGAAGTGGCCATGTTACACTAAAAAATCAGGCAGGAATGGTGCAGCACTGGCGAAGTGCGCAGAACTATCCTCAAATGAGCCTGTACACCCCGTAAAATTCCGGCACATAGATGGCCTAATTCGCGTGTTGGTTAAGCGTATTTGAAAAGGCATACATGCTAGAAAAAGGCCCGGGGAGATCGAACAAAGCGCCAAGTCGGCGCGTCGCAAAAGCAAAATGTGATTTATAAATAGCATTCAGGGAATGCGATTTATAGTGACAATTATATATATGCCCCCACTTCGGTTTATTTCTTTAACCCATCAAAATAATTTCCAGAACGTAAGAGAGAACAGAGGAAGCACGTAGGTATGTTGTTATCGCCCCGTTGTCCAGTCAAACGTAGTCCAAATCTAAATTAACCTCGGAGTACCGAGGTATTTATCAGCGAGGGGAGCATTCCTGGATTTTGTTTCGCGAAAGTCAGCCGACAAATCGTCGAGTTACCGAACTAAGGTAGTAAATTGCTCCAAACTAGTGTCTATATTAACCACAAAAGCGTAAAAGTGAATACTTCTCCCTTAAGACTGAAAAATAGCAAGTTTTAAAACCGTCTTTGATAAGCCTAGTTTATGCTATAATTATATCAAAAGTGACGTCATCCTTCAAATAGTGTTGTATTTAGTACTAATTGAAGCGTGTATATGAATGCAGTTGGGAGAATCAGGCGGAGTGGGGGCCGAGCCTCGTCCGACGGTTGGATAACTCGAGGTTAAGGTATATGAAGACCCGTTTCTTTGGCAAGTTAGAACTAGCCATATGAAATCATAGTAGACTCCGTAATTGAACTCTCGGAGTTGAATGTTGAGTTTAGGTAAGTTCAGTAATTTGGTTTGCGTTGCCATATCGTACTTTCAGTCCGGAAGTTAGTAAAGCATGCCAAAGGGCGAGTTAGCATTCCAGATGCGGTATAGCCTATTGTATATTAGCAAGCATGTTGTAGAATAAAAAGAAACAGATTTTCAGAATAAAAGTTGTGGTAAAATCAGATAGACAGGCCGGTGTATGGCTCTGGACTAGCCATTGAGGCGTGTCCATGGCTACAGACTAGCCATTGACGGATGAGATGTGTAACACAGATTAGCCATTCAGACAGATAGTATCCTGGCTATAGATTAGCCAAACAGTTAAATAAAGAATACAGAATCAGTATAATCAGTAAAGAATCAGTATACTACAGAAAGAGATCAGAATAAATCGGATTTCGGGTAGTCTTTTGATTATACATGCTTGCTATTTATATAATGCTATTTGTTTGTTGAGACTTGATGAAGGCACCGTATTGAGCGTCCTCGCCGCCCCTGGGTTGGTAATCGTGTCGCCCGCACGAGCAGGTGGGTCTACGTCCTCCAGAGTGGCATACCGTCCCCCAGCTTGGGCGAAGATGGGATATTTCCCCATATCAGTCGATCAACACTCTGATGGACAGCCTGTTGAGCAGTGTCCAGGTACTGTCCAATACAGCTATTCCCTGTTGAGTTATTGACCAGGAATGAATCACAGTTCCTGTTTCAGATAGCCATGTGGAGTTGTGTCCGGGAAACGGACCGTATCATTACGGGATACGATACAAGAGAGTCCCCGGACTCAAGGGCAATTATTATATCGAGGCCAGGGCCCGTGCCAGAACCAGGGCTGTAGAGGTACTCCTAGTGAGCAGATGAGTGGAAGTGACTTATTTTGGCTGGTTTTGACCAGGATAGGGAGTATATTAGATTGTTTGCTTGCTTGGCGCCATCCGGCTTATGGGGGTTGGTATTGGCTCTTTCTTGCTACTTTTATATCTATTTATGTGCTATATACTAGCTACTAGACAGCAGGTCGTCGCGTCTACAGGTATGCCTCTGCCTTATCAGTACAGAAAGTTTGATTCGATTCATATCCAGCTTCTTTAGGTTCGTTATCTCCTACCTTACAAGAGGTACTGAATTATACCTATCATATTGATTGTATTCAGTTATATTCATTCCAGTTGCTTTGCATATAGTACTAGCGGTACTTACGCCAGTGGGAGCGCTGCATTACTGCCTGCAGGTACTCATAAACGAGAAGGCGATCCCTCGTGATTTCAGCCAGCTATAGGGTCATCGCTCCTGTCATCAGTCATTCGGAAGGTGTAACTCTTTCCTTTTGATGTACAGTATGGGTAGGTCGGGGCCTTGTCTGATCATTTCTATTATTCTCATGAGGCTTGAAGATTGTATGTATTTATCTCCTGTGGTCAGTTGAGCCGGTCGTGTGAGGCCCGATGCGATTTGTATAAATCATTTAGTATCTACATTTTTATGTTGGCGTGTGGGGCCATGGTTGGCAGGTAGTGGCGAAACATGCCGTCCACGTAGCTTTCCAGTATTCCCTATGCTAAGTTTCAGATGACTAGACAGCATAGTGGCCTTGTCGGCTCGCATAGAGTTCCTTTATTAGAATGTTTAAGTTGCTTGTTGTTGCATTCCTGCGGTGGCTATAAGCCCGATTGGCGGAGAACATGTTTACAACCGTTATATAGCCCTTTGTTTCCGAAACTTGAGACGAGCTAGCAAGGGCACCAGATGTGCCTAGGCCCTGATTAGTCCAGGTCCTACTAGGGCACCAGAGTGCCAATCCACACCCCCAAGGTGGGACGCTGACAAACTTGGTATCGAAGCGGAGTCGTGTCCCGGGAGTCTTTAAGCCATGCTAAGTAGAGTCTCTTGTCTATGGATGTGTTATTGCACCACATACTATAGGCGAGGAGGCTGCGGGCATGATAGGATGGTTACTTCTTTCTCGAGTCAGTCGTGCTATAGAGCGGTACAATATAGGGTTGAGTCCCTAAAACATATACTGTTAACAGTTGCAGGAATGCAAAGGCAGATGGTATGCCTATCCCACGGGCAAAAGATCGAGATATAGTAACGAGAAGAGGGCACCATCCGGTTACAAGATATTTTACAGCAGCAGCAGGAGGTACCAGAGGCCTCCCAGCGTAATACCTTTATCGGTACTATTTCAGTATACGTTGACGTCGAGAATAGAAGTCAAAATATAATATATACGAGTTGACTTATTTATTAGATATAAAAGATCTGATTAAGATAATAGACAATATCAGATCATCAGATAAGTGAGAGGAAGAGAGGGAAATGCAGGATTCCCATATCCATCTTTTTAGATGTGGTACAGTTATATGTTTCTGTTTTGTTGCAATAAGAAGAAAAAGGAGCGAAGAATTAAGGCAAGAATTGCCCAAAGTAAGCAGTAAATGGAGAGGGATTGATTGATCTCAGAAAGTGTTACAAAGTGTAAAGAGTTCCTACGATTACGTAGTTGTGCAGACCCTCACGGTAATAAGTAGAAGAGCAAGTAAGGCGCTGTAGCTTACTCCGAAGCGGATGTAAAAAAAGACCTGTCAGTGATGAATGCCTAGTAATAGTTAAGTTCGAGAGTTAGAAAAGAGGCAAAGTCCGCCATATACGCTAACAGACAACAAGACATACCTGCAGTTATAGTGCAGATTGATTGTGACCTCGAAAGATGAGAGGTCATGTAAATTAGATGATGGCCTAAGCTGAAGAAATATGAACAGACTTGACCAGTAACCTGATTAGCAATGAAAGGCAGGTACTTTGAACCCAGAGCTCAGCCAAACAGATAAGGGAAGGAGCAGGAATACTAGATTTTTTTGTGGGAAATTAGAATCACCCTCAGATTATTAGAATATCGTATTAAGGACTAAGCCTTGAGCGGCAGTAAGATTGCAGATCGAGAATGCCGCAGTATGTCCGCCTATGGAGAAGTTAAGAAACTACCCGATATAGAGACTCTAATCTATTGTGGCCTGGAGATAAGACCGAGCAGACAGTCATGGGCTCTCAATATAATGCCAAGTAAAGCCACAAGATTCAGTGTTGACCCACATTGTAAAGTGGCGGAATGTGTGTAAGCCATAATCAAGCTCATATGTTGTTACATCCAGAATGGGGATGAAAGTCTAAAGGAAATGATAAGGGAGGGCAGGAGATATTATTAGACCGTAGAAGCGGTATATCATGTCGGAAGATTACGTATCACTACGAGGTAGTATGTATTGTACGTAGTTATTGATATATATATGTACAGATGACAGATATGTTGTGACCCAGCTGCGAATAGGGGTTACAATCACAGATGCTGATTAGTGCTAGGAAGTATATACTGATTGCACTGCAGGACCTGCCAAAAGGAGAAGAAAAGGAGAAAGAGAAGGGACGAGTTAAGTGCTTGACTTACGTATGAAACCATAGAAATGTCTTGGATTCTCGGTTATTGAGTTAACATACTTATATGTTTGTTGCCAGATCTAGGCTTTAGAAACTTACAAGAGATAATAGCTAAAATCAGATGGCTAGATGATAAGGGTGCAGTTAGACGATCTAACGACCAGCTGGCGCCTGTATTGGAAACATCCTAGAGATCGATAGCGACTCATGTGCCAGAACCAGAATTAGAAGCCGAATAAGGCACTTCAGAGGTTAGCAATGCCAGAATTGTTTTCTTACTATGTTAAGTAGTCATGCACGTCACTTTTCCAGCCTTGTAGGTGAAGTCGACCTTAGTTAACCTAAAAGTTATTATGTGGAACACCCGTAAGTCAGCCGGCCATCCCGATCGGAATAGCCATGGGCACCCAAGAAGGGATCCATATCAATGTAGTGACAGATGATATTTTAGCTTGAAGTTCTCAATAAGATGTTGGATACAGAGAGACTCATTAGAAAGTGATCTGTATAGAATGACTCTAAGATTCGAGAACTTCCCAAAACGGCGGTATAAATCCAAGTAGATACGCATAGGCATAAGAAATTGGTAGTATTCTGCTACCACAGTGTTTACTAAGACAAAGATATAAGTAGACTCCCCGTGAAGATCCGGAGATTGATCGCCTGGGAGAAAGTCTGATTAAGCCCAGCTTCTGATTGTTCAGAAGTAGAATAACAAAGCGATTAGATGTCCACAATCCACTTGATTATGCGCTGCTACGTACATTCGGGTCATTTAACTCGCTATTCAGTTATTCAAGGTTACGCAGCCAGATCATTAGAGGTCATGATCAATATCAGGATCCTCTGATCAGATAGAGAGCAGAAGGTGCGCAGGCAGTCGTGCAGTTATCCCGGTAATAAGTAGCCTTAGCATGCAGCGATCTAGGCCAGGTAAGCTCTAGCCATACCGATAAATTACCAATAGATTTCTCCGGCGTAGTAAGCCAGTATGACCGTCAATTATATGCCAAGTTCTCTAAATATGAATATGTTGTATCAATCAAGAGGAGAAGATGAAGTAGCAAGCGTAGCTATAGATCTATTAGGAGTTTGGGTATTTGCAACCCGAGCAACGGGGTGGTCAGGAGATACACCAATTAGTAAGTTTAGTCGTTCATGTAACGAAATGAAGGAAAACAGAGCGGTAATTCAAAAACACCGCCGTGTCATCGTGAGTTGTGGAAGTGAAAGAGCAGCGGTATGAAGATCGACTTGGTCAGCTTGCGGGCAGAATCTCGCAGGGAAGCGCCAGATTTACAGATAACTGAGATGAGGTGTGGCGATGTAGAGGCCGTCTCTGTGTTCTAGATGTTTCGGGCCTCCCTTGGCCAGATTATGAACAGGTACATTGCGCCCGCTATTCTCTCCACCCCAGCTGCGACGAAAATGTATCACGATATCAAAGAGAACTACTGGTAAGCCATTATGAAAGGAAATTACAAATTTGGCCTAGTGTCTAACTACCAACAGGTGACGAGAACACCGAAACCGGGCGGGTTAACTCGGGACATGGCTGTGCCTCTGGAAATGGGAAGCAGTGAATATATGGATTTACTGTGGCAGGATTGCCGTATCCGGACATAGACACGATTCTATATGGAGTGATAGTTGATAGGTTGACAAAATCAGCTCATTTCCTGCAGTGAAAGCTACTTTCTGCCGAAGATTATGCCGATTTGTATGTCTCCAGAGAGAAATAGTCGAGATTTCACGGAGTGCCCGATATCTATTATTTCGGAACCCAGAGGAGCACAATTTACAGCTAGATTTTGTGATGCATTCGGAGAGGTCTGGGAGCACTGATTAATTTGAGTACAGCATTCCACCCTCGGAGAGAGATGGGCAGGCTGAACGCATATTCAGATGCTCGAAGACATCTTTTGCGGCGTGTGCTAGGCCCCCAGGTAGGTGGGTTGAGCATTTGCCGTTAATTGCGTTTGCTTATAATAATTGCTATCCTCCAGCTTCCAGATGGCGCCCTTTGAGGCTTAGCCATGGGCGAAGATGCAGATCGCCAGTTGGCTAGTTTGAAGTAGGAGAATCAACATTGATTGGGCGAGACATTATTCAACGAGTCGGAGGAGAAGGTGAAACATCAGAGAACGCCTACTGGCTGCACAGAGCTGAAATCGTATGCTGATGTGTAGCGCAGAAACCTGGAGTTTGATGTGAATGACTGGGTATTTCTGAAAGTATCACCGATAGAAGGAGTGATGAGATTCGCAAGATATTTGTGTCGAAGTATTATAGCGTAACAGGAACCTAGAGGAGATGACATGGGTGGCGGAGGAAGATATGAAAGCTAGATATCCTCTCACTTGTTCCAAGGCCTAGTTAGGCGACGGGTATGTTAGCATTATTACCTATGCAGTGTCTTATAGTTGTATATGTATGAATGAGGAAGATTGATGTTTAGCTATCAAATGAATCCTATAGCATTGTGTGGAGGACCTGTATTGGACTTTTCTATGTTTCAAGTTTTGGGATGATCCATATTACAGGGGGAAATATGCCAAAATTCTCCTAGAAATAAGATGAGTTAATCGAGGAAGTCATCTAGATAGCAATTTCATTCGAGGATGAATGTTCTTAAATGGGGGAGAATGTTACACCCGTGAAGATTCTTGGCACTTAGATGGCCTATTCGCATGTTGGTTAAGCATATTTGAAAGCCTTACATGCTGAAAAGGCCAGGAAAGATCGGACAAGCGCCAAGTCGGCGCGTTGCAAAGCAAAATGTGATTTATAAATCGCATTCGGGAATACGATTTATAGTGACAATTATATACGCCCCCACTTCGGTTTATTTCTTTAACCATCAAATAATTTTAAGAACGTAAGGAAACAGAGGAAGCACGTAAGGTATATTAAATTATCGCCCGATTATGCCGTCAAACGTAGTCCAAATCTAAATTAACCTCGGAGTACCGAGGTAGTTAGCAGCAGAGAGCATTTTTACGGATTTTGTTTCGCGAAAGTCAGCCGACAAATCATCGAGTTACCGACCTAAGGTAAGTAGAATTGCTCCAAACTAGTGTCTATGTGCTCTAGCCGTAAAGTGAATACTTCTCCCTTACGGACTTACGAAAACCAGTTTCAACCGTCTTTCGATAAGCCTATATTTATGCTATAATTATATCAAAAGTGATGTCATCCTTCAAAATAGTGTTGTATTTAGTACTAATTGAAGTGTATATGAATGTAGTTGGGAGAATGTTAGATCTTACGGCCGAGCTGGGCCGACAGTTGGATAACTCGAGGTTAAGGTATGTAAAGCCCGTTTCTTCGGCAAGTTAGTAGCTTTAGCCATGTAAATCATAGTAGACTCCGTAAGTGAACTCTCCGGAGGTTGAATGGTGAATTTTGAGTAAGTTGATGCAAATTTGGTTTGCGTTGCCATATCGTACTTTCCGGTCAGGAGATTAGTAAAGCATGCGCCAAAGGGCAGTTAGCATTCCAGATGCAGTATAGCCTACATTATTATGATTAGCAAGCATGTTGTAGAATAAAAACAGATTTCAGAATAAAAGTTAGTAAAGTAAAAATCGAATGGGCAAACCGTGTATAGGCTGAACTAGCCATTTAGACAGTAATATCTTTCTGAACTAGCCATTAGACGAGATGAGATATTGGCTACAGATTAGCCATTTTAGACAGATAGTATCCTGGCCACAGATTAGCCAAACAGTTAAATAAAGATTACAGAATCAGTATAATCAGAAAAAGAATGTTATACTACAGAAAGAGATCAGAATAAGAAATCAATTTCGAGTAGTCTTTTCGAGTTATACATGCTTGCTATTTATATATGCTATTTGTTTGTTGAGACTTGATGTAGTGTAGGGGCACCGTATTGAGGCGTCCTCGCTGCCCCTGGGTTAGTAATCATTATCGCCCACTGAGCGGGTGGTTTACATCACTCCAAGGGTATGCCATCAGCTTGGAGAAAGATGGGATGAAGCTTTCCCCCATATCAGTCTGATCAGCACTACAGTACAGACAACCCAGTTGAGCAGTGTCCAGGGTACTGTCCAGTACAACTATTCCCTGTTGAGTTGTGTCAGGGGAATAGATACAGTTCTGTTTCAGATAGCCCTGTTGAGTTGTGTCAGGGGAAACAGTTCTAATTGCAGATGCGGTCCAAAGTCCCCGGACTTGGCACGATTATTTATCGAGGCCCAGGCCCGAGCCAGGCTCCAAGGCAGTAGAGTGCTCTAGTGAGCAGATAGGTGGAGTGACTTATTTTTGGCTGGTTTTTGGCCAGGTAGGGGTATTTTGATTGTTTGCTTGCTTGCCGCCATCTATCTTATGAGGTTGGTATTGGCTCTTGCCCGCTACTTGTATATCTATTTATGTGCATATACTGGCTACTGGACAGAGCGGAGCCGTCGCGTCTCTGGTATGCCTACTGCCTTATCAGTACAGAAAGTTTGATTCAGTTCATATCAGCTTCTTTAGTTTCAGTTATCTCCTGCCATACAGAATTGCTAGTTATGCTATCTATATTCGATTGTATTCAGTTTATTATTTCAGTTGCTTTCATGCTGCTGTGCAGTGATGCCCACAGCGCCCGGTGGGGCGCTGCATTGCCTGCAGGTACTTTCATAAACGAGAGACGATCCTCGTTATTCCAGCCAGCTATAGAGTCATCAGCTCCTGTCATCCGGAGTTTGATTCCCAGAGGTGTAGCTCTTTTCCTTTTGATGTACAGTATGGGTAGGTCGGGGCCTTGTCTTGATCATTTCTATTATTACTCATAGAGGCTTGCCGGATTGTATATATTTATCTCCCTGTGGTCAGTTTGAGCCGGTCGTGTGAGCCGTGCAGTTGTATAGCTGTTTAGTATCTCTGTTTTTATGTTGGCCATGTGGGGCCATAGTTTGTGATAGTAGTGACCTTCATAGGTCACACGTAACTCGATATTCCTATGTTAAGTTTCATATGACTAGACAGCATGGTGGCCTTGTCGGCCCATGGAGTTCCTTGTATTAGAATGTTTCTGGTTAGCTGTTTGTTGCATTCATTTGGCTATAGGCCCAGACTGCCGGAGAGCTGTGTTTATAGCCGTTATATAGCCCTTTGTTTCCAGAAACCTGAGACAGAGCTAGCCAGGCACCAGATGTACTCAGGCCCACCAGATTAACGTACAGGTCCTACTAGGGCACCAGGTGCAAGTCATACCCCCAAGGCAGGGCGTGACAGAACCCACCTATGCTTTTGGGGTCTAAGGTGGATAAGGACCCCTTGATTTTATATAGGAGTTTTAGAAGATCATCAACATTATGAGGGTGGCTTGGGAGGAGAGTGCAAACTTAGCCTTCTATCAGCTGAATGGGGTTTCTCATATATGGTTCTTATAATGGAAGGAGAGCCGAGAATTTGGTACGATTCTCATTGGTTGGGATGAGTTTGTCACCAATTTCTTGGACAGATTCTTTCCTCGAGTTGAGGGAGGAAGATGGAAATTGAGCTTGTCAATTTGCAGCAGAACAACATAAATTTCCAAGAGTATGTCTTGGAGCTTACCCAGTTGTCAAGTATGCACTGGAGATGGCCGATCAGAGATCCCTTGACTAGAGTTTATTAATGGGGTGTCAGATTCATGGTTCAAGTGTAGGATCGCCATCTTGATCAATAGCATAGATATCTCGACTCATCATATATTCCCAACATACGAAGCGAGAAAACATGAAGGAGAAGGAGAGAGGAAAGAGGGGATAGGACCCGGGAAGCTATGAGCATTTCCAGAAGAGTTCTGGTGGTGGACACCTTCAGTCCCACCAGAGGTCATCAGCCCCAGCCCCATCATTAGTTAGCATTCTATCCGGACGAGGTGATCGAAGCGAGGCATGTGGGAGTTCTAAGGGCCAGAGAACCACGGCAGTGAGCGCACTTTTCCGGTCTACAAGTATGTTGAAACCACCTAGGAGAGTGTTTGGTTTGCTCAAATGTTTTCTTCGAGTCTGGGAAGCGTAGGGATTATCCTTTGGCTAAGCAGAGTGTCAGTAGAGGTCGTGTCCCAACCACTATATTAGCATCTCCATGACTCACCGCATCTCAGCAAGGTGTCTCTTCTATTGCAGCAGGTGGAACCGCTGGAATAGGTTCACCACCCTTCTATCATCTCCAACAGGATTAGGAGGTCTCCTCTGATGTAGTCACTGGTACATTACAAGTATTCCATCTTGATGTGTAGGCATTTTTAATCCAATGGTATACCTTATCTTTCATGACTCCCTTATGTTGTTGTAAGTTTTTTAGAGTTAGTCCTGAAACCTATCCAGAACCCTTCCGTCTCTACACACATCGTGAGTCAGTTTTAGCTCACGGGGTATAAAAAAAATTGCCTGTCATGAGTTCTTCAGAAAGTTACCTCAATCGACCTAGTGGAGTTAGATATGACCAACTTGATGTTATCTTAAATATGAGTTGGTTACATGTTTGTTATGCTTCAACCAACTGTAAACCGTATAGTAAAATTTCGATTTTCAAGTGAACCAGTCCTAAAGTTTAAGAGTGATTCAACAGTGCTTGTAGGTCGCTTTATTTCATGTAGTAAGGCCAGGGAAAGATGATCTCTGGGGTTGTTTACCATCTAGTTCGGGTTAAGGATGCTACTATTTGAGACCCCAAATTTTGAGTCGGTTCCTATATTTACAATGTGGTACCTAGAGGTATTTCCAGATGATCTACCCGAAGTCCCTCCCAAGCGAGATTGACTTTTTTTATTGACCTTCTCCTGATACACAACCCATATCCATTCCTCCTTACATAATGTCTCACAGTTGATCTAAAGAGTTGAAAGAGCAGTTGAAGGATCTCCTAGATAAAGGGTTTCATCAGACCTTGTAAGTCCTATAGGGTGCTCCAGTTCTCTTTGTTAGGAAGAGGATAGTTCCCTTAAGATGTCGTGATTATTGCACACTTGAACAAGGACACAATCAAGAATAAGTATCCCCTTCCAGGATTGATAACAAATAGCTCCAGGATTCTAAGTTCTTTTCAAAGATAGACCTCAAATTCGACTATCACCACTAGCTCGAGTTAGGGAGGCGACATTCTGAAGATAGCCTTCAGTACTTGGTATGGTCACTATGAGTTTTGTAATTATGTCTTTGGACTAACGAATGCTCTTACAACAGGATTTGATGAATAGGGTGTTTAATAAGTATTTGGATATATTTGATTATCTTCTGAATGATATCATCTTATACTCTCGAAGTGAGGAGGATCATGTAGCTCATTTGAGGATTGTTTTGCAGTCTCTTAAGGATTGCCAGTTGTTTGCTAAATTTAGCAAGTATGAATTTTAGTTGAACTCAGTAGCATTCTTGAATCATGTGGTGTCTAGTGAGGGTGTGCAGGTAGATTCTCTAAAGATAAAAGCGGTGAATAAATGGCATGAGCCTGTCAGACCATAGATATTAGATGCTTTTGGGTTTAGCTGGCTACTACATGAGTTCGTTGCAGGATTTTCATCCATTGCAGCACTGTTAACTGACTAAGTAGACCCGAAGAGGTCAAGAATTTCAATGGTTGGATGCTTTTGCACAGAGCTTTCAGGAGTTAAAGACTCGACTCACTTTAGCCTAGTACTGACCCTATTGGAAGGATGGTTTCATTGTATATTGTGATTCCCGTACGGTTGGTCTTGGTTGTGTGTTAACGCGGCATGGTAAAGGTCATTGTTTACACCTCTAGACAACTTAAGACTTTCGAGAAAATTATTCAACGCATGACCTAGAGTTGGCAGGCATGATGTTTGTGAAAATTTGTAGGCACTATTTGTATGGGGTGCATGTGGATGTGTTCACGAACTACAAGAGCCTCTAATTGTGTGTTTACTCAGAAGGACCTGAATTTGCATCAAAGGAGATGGCTAGAGCTTCTTAACAACTATGACATAAGTGTAATACCCCAAAAGTTCCTAGGACTAGATAAGAGAATTGGAAAAGAGTTCAGTAGAAAAATCTACATTTTTGCCTCGAGCGACTCGTGGTACAAGTCATGGTAAGTAACGGACTGTGGAAGGAGTCATAGTGGGATTCTGAAGTTGGATCCTAGACCATGAAGTAACACCATGAGTCGTGGTGCATGGATATGACTCGTGGTCAGGAGTCTTGGTAAGGCATGGGGATGCCAGGGGTTGGAAAAGGGCGGATCGTGAAGATACGACTCATTGTAGGAAATAATACGTCATATTAAGGGTATTGGTTTGGAGAGTTCTGTGTATGGATAGGTTGTCACGATAGGTGTTATGACCCGTGGTAAGAAACCACGAGTCGTGGTTTATAACCCGTGGAAATATTGGAAGAAAGTGAAATTGAGGATCGGTGGCTGGAAGTGTTGCGTCCCGTGATATGTAATGACTCATCATAGGAATCCATGATGTGATCCTCAGGAACCAGTCCTACGACAATGGTGACAATGGGAGGCGACCACGAGTCGTCACTTCATGGTACGCCTCGTGGTGAGAGTCGTGACGACTAGCAATGCTTATTTTCTAGAATATTCATTAGGGGTATTTTCATAAATCCTAAGATCTAGGTCCTAAACTATGTAATTTTAAGCCACCTTAAGAAATTGTATTAAGGGAGTTTAACCTATTCTAATTCATTCAACTTTGATGCATGCAAGTTTAGAGGTTTTTCATTGAAGATCACACCTAGAATCCTCCAATTCTCCTCCAAATCTCTTGGGTTTTCAAAGTCAAGTTGAGAATGGGATTTACCTAGGTATATAGGGCCATGAATGAGAGTTTCCTTTCCCTCTCATGCCAAGATTTCCCCTCAAGTTCATGAATTCAAGTGTTAGTTCAAGTGTATGTTTCTATGGGGTTTTATCCAAATTTTATAAAATTCTCTATGATTTATTTATACGTTAGTTCCCTTCATGTTTCAAAGCATATTTTACGATCTATGGACAGATTTTATACCTAGTTTGATTATAAATTTATAGTTTCAATTTTTAGAAAATTTTGCCCAATTAGGCAAGTTTCATGAAAACTCAAGTTTATGATTCTATTAAGATTTTGATTCTTCTAAGCCCAAACATATTGTTTATGATTTATGATATGATTTCCTACCCAAGTACTCTTATGAATTTATGAATTTCAAATATGGTGATTTTCTCAAGGATATATGTTCTTCATGATTTATGAGTTTATGATTTTGGCCAACTCACGCACCCTTATTTCGTGGACAATCATGTATTTAAAGTATGATAAAGTATTTTATGATTTAACTATCCATGAACTTCATGTATGATTTCACAATAATTATATGAGCCCTTATGTGCATGTTTTTGCGTGTCTACACTGAGTAGGCCCGACATTCGCGGGTAAACTCCACGATTACAGAGAAAATACGTGCCACTATAGGTATATATTCATGGTTAACCCTACTGGGTCCCTATTTGTCATATACACCATTTACGTCCCTTACCGGCAAGCTTGGGACGGCTCTACCAACTTGAGTGAGATAGCTAGGGTATCATGTAATCTCTATCATGATGGTGTCGGTTAAGATGAGTCCTCTCATTTATTGTCTTTTATGATTTATGCATTGTCATATTTATGTTACTTTGGCTCCAAGTTATGATTTACAAGGTTCACTTATGATTACAATTATGACTAGTTTATGAATAGTTTGAAAACCTTGAGCCCTGTGTTCATGTTATGATTATCACATCATGTTTTTAATGTCTACTATTATGAAAACTTATGTATTTTATTTGTCCATTTTTACTTACCTTGCATACTCAGTACATTCAACGTACTGATCGCATACTCTATGTTGTATCACTTCATGATACAGGTCGAGCAATCGGGCTTCCGTCGCGTCGTTTGTCACGCGCTTTCGTGTCGGTCGGGTTGCTTGAGTGTTGGTGAATCCTCATCTTCCAAAGGACATTTAGTTTAGTTTGTTGTTTTGTTATTATAGATACGAGCCTTTTTATCGAGCTGGATTAGGGATCGAAACGTAAAATTAACTCTTGATTATGTTAGAGCTTTTAAAATTAATATGTAAGAATCTCATCTTATTAGTGTTGACTCTGTTTATGATTATTATGTGTGCAGAAAATCACTTATTCGTATTTGGTTATCAGTTTTCATTAATTTGCTCTTTAGCCGCTATGTTCTGCCAGTGGGTCGAGTTGGAACCATTAGTAGTTCTAGGTTAAATTGTCTGATGCGGACCTACATTATGGTCATGCAAACTTTTTATCAGAAACAAGGTTTAGACTGTCCTAGTGTAATACCCTAAAAGCCCTATGATCATACCCGAGGGTTGAAATAGAGAAAACAAGATTTTTGCACCTGGTCACGGGATGAGTTGTCCGGTGACCCCCTTGAGGGTGCACCACAAGTCGTTAGGTGACTTGTGGAGCAAAGGATGGACTTGGTTGGATCTTTCGATTTAGGGTTGACCACGAGTGAGGCCATGAGTCGTGGTCAGGACCACGAGTCATTAAGTCACTCGTGGTCAGAGGTTTTCTTGAAGTGGAAAATATTTGGGCGGGTGCGAGGTCACGACATGGTCACCCACGAGGCGTTTGGTACATGAGTCGTGGTGTCCTCATGGTGACCTCAAAATATAAGTTTCTAGTGTTCTCCATGAATGCATACTAGTCATGGTGTTGGCGACCAGATCGTCCATTCCTCATTGGGACTACAGCGTGTGTATTTCTGTGAATTTAGTAAGGGCTTTTCATAATTCCTAAGTTGCTAGGCCTAAACTATGACATTTTAAAGATGGATAAGTGTCTTTTAGGGAGGGTTTAGTTCATTCCTGACCTATTCCTCTCCATGAATGCAGTCCTAAAATTTCCTAAGGACGATCTAGCTTATCTTCGTCAGTTTCTTCCCCAAATTTCCTTTAAGCTCTCAAGAGGATTCAATTCCATCCACTCCCATGCCGAATACCTCTTCAATTTCTTGTAGTTTCTATGTTATGAATCTATGAGTTTAACCCAACTTTTAATTATCTAAAGTATCTATCATGATTATTCGCTATGCATGTTTCTAATGTTGAAATATCATTTATGGGCATGTTTTATTATGTTTTGAATTACAAATTATGATTTTAACGTTTTACAAATAAGATGCCTATTTATGAAGGTTCGGGGAAAAAGATGATATTATGATACGTAGCTACTAGATTATTATGAGATATTTCATGATGAAAGTATGAGATTCCAATTACCCATGACATGATATATTTTCTCACATTTGAGCGAGGTCATAATTTGCGAACATTCTATGGTCTTAATAAGAGGAGGTAGAAGTGAAAAGATTGCCAGTGTGAAATTCCATTGTATTCGAAGAGTCAAGAAGGATTTCTTTAAATTCAGTTCGAAGAAGAGCGAGATCAAAATATGGTGCGGAAAAACCAAAATCGATATGAATTAGAGAATGCCTCTAGAACTCCTTTCTCGGTAAGGATAGAGTACGAAATCCTCGACTGAAGGAGAGGAACAACCACAATGTTACTAAACTATACGCCCTTCAGACCGGCCTAGAATATAGTCGTCCTCCTTCTTGGCTATTCTAGTATTATATTCGCCCGTGGAGGTGAGTGGAGGAGGCTGTGACTTCTAACTCTAATTACCAACTCAGGACTATATTAGTATAAAGCGGCATTATCCCTTGCGTCATCTCCCTCTAATGATCAAGTATATTTCAAGCATGTATAAGTATTGAGCAAGCCCATATGATCATATATGTTTCATGATTTATCTCAATGTCATGTTATTGGCTTACCACATGATTTGGAGTCTAAAAAATCTCTCTTTTTCAGCTTGTGGTATAGTTTGAGCCCAAGGCTCCTATTATTTATAATTTGGAGTTAGCCATATTGTCATGAGCATAATATGCATATTTTTGGGAGTAGTGTCTAGCACCGACTAGGCTAAGGTCAGTCAACCCTATGCCTCACTTTACGTGCCAACATAGATATGTTAAGATTATTCGGACCTCCTTGACTACACACGAATGGGCCTTCGGTTTATATCGATATCATGTGCCGTCCTTAGCCCTGGAAAGCTTTGGGCAGCTCTTCCCACTTGAGTGTAATAGTCGCACATAAAGCTCTCATTGTGGTAATTTCAGTTGCCATGTAATCTCCATTGTTCCTCATGATTTAGTTATGCATGTTCATTAGTCATATTATTACGTTTTTAGCAGGTTTGACCCAATTTTTAGTTTTACTTATGATTAACAGTTTTCAACTTTGGGTCATCCGATTCAGTTATGATATTTAGTTATGTTTAAGACATGTTTTCAGATAATAGCATGCAAGCCTACTCTGGACATATAATGAAGTGTTTACAATATACCATGATCTCTGTTTTACTTACTGGCGGTTTTTACTTAGCTTATGTAGTACATTCCATGTACTGACCACATACTGTACATGTTGTATCGTTTAATGATACAGGCTGAGACATTTAAGCTCAGTCCCATCGCTAGCCGAGATCCTTCGGTGTTAGCATCTCCCCAGTAAAGTTATGGTGAGTCCTCATCTATCGATTGCCCTTCTTATCAGTTATATTCAGTATTTTTTTAGTTCAGACTTTAGTAAGTTAGTTGGGGTCTTGTCCCTTCAACTCATCAGTAAATAGAGGTTTATAAGAAATTGTATTCCAACTTGACTTGTGTTGTGTTTTTAGTTATTTGATGTTATAAAATTTTCAAATTTAATTATATTATTATTGTTTGAGAATATCACTGGAAAAATTATTGATATCTCCAGAAAGATTTTAAGTTCAATGGTCAACTTGGAGCCTCTCGGGGTTCTTTGTCCTGTTTCTCGATTCAGACTATCTTCGAGCCATGACAAACTTGGTATCAAAGCATTAGGTTTTGAAGTGTTAAGGGTGTCTGGAAGCGTGTTAAGTAGATTCATTTTCATCGGTGTGAAGCGCACCACACTTATGACGAAGAGGCTGCAAAACGTTTTAGGAAGTAACTCCTTCTTTCATAATTGTATGTCGTGCAATGAAATGTCTTTCTATCCTTCTAACTCGTGCTATGCACGTGTGCAGAATCATGCCTACACACCGAGTTAGCGAAAGATGAAAATGGAAATAGAAATATCCATGAGAATGGTAATGGGAATGAGCATAGCAAGGCCCCACCATCCCGAGAACTGTACCCGAGAAAGTTGCCCATGTAGAGTTTAGGGTAGCCATGCAAATGTAGCACGGTCTTTAGCTGCCCGGAGTCAACCAACGAGGCTGTAGCGCGTGCAGCAGGAGATAGAATATGAGGTAGCAAAGTCAAATATTTTCTGAGGACGAACCTCAAAGTGCTTAGGTGAAGGTGAACGAGGATCCACATAAGTTTGACCAGATGGAGTTCTAAAACACCCGTCATGGGGGAGTACCGGGGAGGAGTGGGAAGATTTAGCCTCGTATCGATTAAAAGGGTTGAGCACACATCTAGTTCAACTAGTGGAAGGATAGTAGGACAATTGGAGTAGGCCCCATTGGTTGGGATGAATTCCATACCGCATTTCTTGATTGTTTCTTCCCTCATTGAGATTTAGGGGATTAAAGCAGCTGAATTTGTGAACCTGAAGCAAGGTAAGATGACGATCCAGGAGTATGCTTTAGAGTTCACTTTAAACATCAAGGGCCAATACTTGCTTGGAGAAGGTGGCAGATCGAGTGCCCGAGAGTTAGTTGATTTGTGCATGGGATAGCAGTCAAATATTATTGGATTGTGATGCTTAATCAGGATATTGACATCCCACAGATAGTTTCTTCCTTGAGATAAAGCGATGCGGCTAAGTGAGCGAGAGAGGCCAGAGGACCGGGAAAATAGCTGGATTCTCCAAACGAGAGACCTAGTAGTGAGCACCGTCAACAGTCACACTAGAGATCTTCAGCCCTAGCGCCGTCGGCTATGGTGTGCCATCCAGATCTAAGCACGACCATGAGGACGGGGATCAGGCTCAAGGTCATGGGGTAGACCCGCGAGTCCATCATCCCGAGTGGCGAGGTGTGGCCGGAGATGTGGTCGATTTTAGCAGTCGGAGTGCTTGTTTTGGGGTGTAGGAAGCCCGAACATATGCTCAATGATTGTCCAACAACAATATAGGGCCATGATAGGGGCCTAGGATGAGCCACTAGCTCAGCAGTCCCTGGCACACTCATCAGCAGGGTGCATCCACTGAGTGCGGAGTCGCGGTCAACGTCGAACGAGATTCTATGCCCTCGAATCTGCGTCGGGAGCGGAGGTTTCTCCGGATATAGTCACTGGTAAGTTATAGGTATTTCACCTTGATCTATATGCATTGTTAGATCAGGGGCTACCTTATCTTTTGTGACACCCTGTATTTTAGTAGTTTGATCGATCCCAAAATCCTATCAAAACCCATTCGGTCTCTACTCCGGTCCCAGTGATTCGGTTATAGCTCGCGGAGTATATAAAAATTACCCTGTCATAGTCCTTCAAAACGTCACCTTAGAATGTTGTAGAGCTAGCCATGATAGACTTTAATGATATCTTTGGACTTGGATTGGCTTCATGCATGTTATGCCTCACTACATTGTAGAACTCGTGAAGTAGAGTTTCGATATTCAGTGGTGTAAGTCTAGAGTGGAAGGGTAGTTCAATTGTGTCTGTAGGTCACTTCATTTCTTACCTTAAGGACAAAAAGACCATTTCTAAGGGTTACGTGTACTATCTAGCTAGGAGTTAAGGATGCCTACGTCTAAAACCTCGACTATCTAGTCAATTCCTTCGGTGTGCGAATATCTCGAAGTGTTTCGGATGATTTACCAGGAGTTCCTCCAGTGGGAGAATCAATTTTTCTTTGACCTTCTTCCCGATACATACCCTATATCTATTCCTCCTTACAGAATGGCTCTAGCTTAGCAAAGGAGTTGAAGAAGCAGTTGAAGATCTCTTGACAGGGTTTCATCAGGCCTAGGAAATCCCTGGGTTGCACGAGTTCACTTTGTCGAAATAAGGATGGTTCCTTCGAATGTGCATTGACTACCGGCAATTGAACAAGGTTACAATAAAGAACAGGTATCCTCCACGAAGATGTATAAGGACTTTGTATGGTCACTACGAGTTTGTATTTGTATTTGGACTAACGAATTCTCGTACAGCTTTTATGGATCTGATGAATAGGGTGTTCAAGACAAATGTGGATATATTCGTGATTTTGTTCATACATGAAATTCTCATTTACTACCAGGTGGGAGGAGCATTCGGCTTATTTGAGGGTGGTACTACGGGCTGCAGGTTCTGAGTTATTGTGCTAAGTGATATACTGTATGTGTACAACATTCGACATAAAACTAGAAAATAGAATGGACTTAGGTGTGTTTATATGGATATAAGGCACTTTTACTTTTATTTCAGGGAATATAAGTGTTGGAGCAAAGATGTGCAAAACAAACATTAAAATGTAGAAAATCAGCCAAACTACTAATCTTAGTACGAGTCGTACCTTAATTGTAATAGCCAGCACTGAGAACCGTGATGAAAGTCAGAAGGTTGAATTGGGAAAGAAGACCGTGGCGGCTCTATGTATAGGTTGTACCACAATGAGTACGAGCCATAACTGGAGTTATGGAAATATTCAGAAAATTACACCAAAAATCAAAACTCTGGTATATGGATGGACTCACGAATCGTGGCACCAGTGTATGAGTTTTAACATAGTCATGAGTGAACTTTACAAATTTTAGTACTTGGAATAACTTCAAGCACTACGAGATAGTATGAGTCGTAGCAAGAATAACTAAGTATACCACAACACTCATGAAAGATTTTCGAAAGATGTCAGAATTCTCAAGGCCAAACCACATGAAAATGTATGACTCGTAGGATTAAGGTACGACTCATACCAAAGCATGCGCAACACTTAGCAAAACCTGCAACTTGTGGGAACTTATGGAAAGTAAAGAATGCGGACATTTTTAATCCTGCCGCCAGAGTCGTACAACAAATCGTGGCACAATCAGCACCAGACATGGAAAACTCCCAGTTAGCTAAGGAAAAAGTTTCTCATGTCTATATAAATATATTATATTTTATTTCAGTCAGAAGAGATAAATTGAGTTAGAGATGTATGAATAGTTATTTTTGTGATTACATACGGTGTTGAGGGGAAATTCTTGGGATCATATTCTTGAGTTTCTTACATTGTTCTTGAAGTTGTTCTTAAATAATAAAATCAGATTCCTTCCAAGATTCGCTATAAGTATTTAATTATGTGTTTGTCTATTAATGTCAATTACAATCTTACAACCATGAGAGGCTAAAACCTCCACAACTAGGGGTTGTGGGAACCATGGTGGATTAACAAACTAAGATACTAAGTAGTTCAAAACAATGTTAAAAGCTTGTATTGTATTCTCTTCATGTTTAAACATTTTCTTAATGGTCACAATGTTAGGACTTGCCTGAATTCTTCACATGCTTGAATGCGAGGTAGAGATTAGGAAAAGAGAATTACAATAAAGCCTTGGTCACTATGATCATTGTATTAGCAGGTTGTAGTCGCGGAATAGTTAAATTTGGAACATATTAATAATGGTTAATTTGAAATATCTTATGAGACCTAACCTGGTGATTGAGTATAGTCATCCAATGTGGACAACCCGTCGTTTGGATGAACCTAGTTATCGATTCTACAGTAAGCGTTGGGAATGATCATGTGTGTAGACCCAAAGTAGTTATGAACCCATGGGGAACACCCTAGTTATTTCCGTCTTGATTTAAATCTCAATTATAATCTTTGTTTTTTCATTATTTTCTTGAAACCCCCAAATTGGAGTATTTAACCAACAAGTTCACTTGCATGCAATCTAGATCTTACTATACCTGTGGGTTTTGAACCTAACTTCTTAGTTGGGTTCTTTATTGACAATGTCTGTTTCATACTTTTTCAGGAAGTGTGAGTTTGAGCGTTATCAAAAAGTGGCGTCATTGCCGAGGAATATGGCTACGATTAGATTAATTGCTTGTGTTTGACTTTTGAGTCGTTATTCCCATGAATTACATTTTCTTTTTGTTATTAGATATCCACAGGTTGTTTCTTGGTGAATGTCATGTAATAATCAAGTGAAACCCTAATTCCGTTGGATCACGAAGTTGAACGAACACTGCAAAGGATGAAAATCAAGAGCAAAGAGATGCCCACATAGCTAAAGCTAGGCAAGCCAAGCTAGCTCGGTAAGCTGTACTTTAGGATGCGAGAGGATGCTAGAGATAAGGTCATGAATGCTGGTCGACATGGGAGGGGCAACATAGGCCTATGATATGCCCCTCAGTTCTTCGATGAAGATGACTTGTACATCGATGAAGTCAGGTCAGCGAGGCAATTGTACCACCATTACTGCTTGTTGGGGGAAAATTTTGACATCACAAGAACCATGATTTAGTTACTAAACATGAAAGGGGCGTTAAGTGGTCATGTAGCTAAGGATGCTAACCTGCACCTGATGAACTTTATGGGAATATGCAAGGCGTACAGGTTGCCCGGAGTCAGCCAAGATGCCATCAGACTCAAACTTTTTCCTTTTTCTCTATCTAGGAAACCACTTTATGGTTATCAAAAGTTTCCCAATGACTCTATAACCAACTAGAGGAGCTCAAGAAAGCTTTCTTGGAGTGATTCTTCCACCCTCAGGATGCTACAACTCAACGACGGAATTTATAACTTGAAACAACCCAAAACTTAGGCACTTCGCAGAGCCTAGATGAGGTTAAAGAAAGTTGACAAATGCCCGAACCATAGATTCCATATGACAATTTGTTGTAAATCTTTTTTTACCGGTCCTTAAATAAAGGTACCAAGCTGTAGCAGACATAGTGGCGGGAGAACACTGATGAGTCACACTTGGGAGCAAGCCGCCACCATTCTTGACAAGATGACAAAAACAATAGGGCATAACATACCGCGGAAGCGGTTTCTGACTACTAGTATATATATTTGTTAGTTTGACTGCAGACCAACCTAGAAGAAGCGTGACCAGGGGCTAGCTCATATGCGCACATCATTGGATTTTCTTACTAAGCACTTCATGGGAGAGTTTGGAACTCAGAAGGTTAATATAGTAGGACACAAGGACGGGAGCCGAAATTGTTCTTTCGGATTCCAAGGAGGCCAACTTCTTGGACAACCAGGTTAACGGGTTTCGAGCAAACGCAGGGTTTGGACAAGACACTTGGTGCCAAGGTTTTGGATAAAGGTCGGAACAAATATAGAGATATTTATAATTGGGCGTCGTACAATGGCGAAGCCGAGGTAAGTGAGCGAAAGTGAAAGGAATGATGGCTACATAGCATTGAGTGGATTGTATCTGCCTCCTAATGCATGTGATAGGGGAGGTTGGACAGTCAAAGTTAGAGAGCATGATGGCTGAGATTTTGAAAAAGGTGAGGTCCCTAGATGATCAGTTGAAAGACATCTGTTGTGATATATCAAGCATGGGTCAGAGAGTGAGTCACATGCGGCGCTATCAAGCGAGATTGAATACCAGCGGCTATAGACGTCGGCATCTATGAACCCTAGGCAAAAGGGTACGCCACCTAGAAACACAATCAAAATCCAAAAAGAATGATGGTCATTGTATGGCTGTGATGACTAGAGTGGAAAGACTACTGTTGACCCCCTCTTCTGGTTGTAGATGAAAAGAAAGAAAAGAGAGTTTGTGAGATTGAGGACGATGTCGGCTGAAGGAACATAATGGTATCTTTGAGTTGCTGTCCCTAATTAGTGAAAAAGGGCCTGAAGCTGAGAAAAAGGAGAAAAGCAAATCTACAAGGCTATTCACGACCACCGCCACCGTTCCCCCAAGAATGAAGAAGAAGGCGGAGAATGGTAAGTTTCAAGGATTCTTGTCCTTTGGTCAAACGAGTTATCTATAAACATACCATTGAGTGAGTGTTGTAACAAATGTCGGGATATGGTAATTATGAAGTACCTTGTGATGAAGAAAGGTTCATGAGCTATGAGCCCGCTGATTATGCACCATTATAGTGCTAGAGCTTCATGGGTCCTAGCCTAGAAACAGAAAGATCCAGGTCTTTTACCATTCCATGCACAATTGGTGATGTTGAGTTCGCAAGGGCACTCTATGATGCGGGAGCAAGCATAAATCTGATGTCACTGGCTATGTTTAGGAAGTTGGGCTTGGAGCCCCACACTGACTACCATGTGGCTGATGATGGCCGACAGAACTGTGAAAAGCCTGTAGGGGATCCTGTTTGATGTGCTTATCAAGGTTGACATTTTCTGTTTCTAGCACACTTTTTGATCCTTGATAGCGAGAGTTGATATGAGGTCCCCATCATTTTGGGTGACCATTCCTTACTATTAGGAGGGCCTTGGCGCAGATGTGGAGGCTAGCTAGTTAAAGTTCAGACTAAATAAAGAAGAGTCACCTTTAACGTCTGTCAGTCAATGAAGCAACCGAAGGAATACAAGGTGATCTGGTGATGAAGATGAATCCAAGTTCCTAGATGAAGTCTGAGTAGTCAAGAGACTTGCGTCGTGCCACGACATTAAAGAAGGCGCTTCTTGGGAGGAAACCCAAGTGGTGTCTTTGTAAATTCTGAGTAACTAAGCCACTTGCGTCGTGCCCGATATTAAAATCCAGCGCTTCATAGGAGGCAACCCAAGTGACATAACTTATGTGTGTTTCGTGTGCATGGGAAACAAAAACAGGTGGCAGAAAAATTGTTGAGCCCAGGTGCTACGGTTCTCAGTACGACTTATGAGATGGTTTCTTTGAGTCATAGCACGAGTCCTGGTGAGAATCGAATGTACTTCAGGTGAATGAGTTCGGGATACGGTTAGTCCTATGACTCGTAACTTAATTGTATGGATCGTAGTACTTACTGTGCCTATGAACCATGCTAGGCATGGACCACAATGAATAGTAAAGACATGCGAATCATTATGAATCATTACCCCAGTTGTACGAGTCGGGGGATGTACTCGTAGGTACCGCGGGTAAGTTTATCAATCTCGCTATTATGGGTCCAAGGGAAGAGTTGTAGGACCTTCCAACGGCTCGTTGTCACAGAGTCGTGAAGGGTCAAAATTCTAAAAATACCCGACTCGGCCAAGATTTTTCAAAACTTCCTATAACCTATTTAAACTAAAAACAAATTGTACCCCTCTCCCACTCACTCAAAATCAAGCTCACGACCGACTCCCTCCACCCATAACTCAAAATCAAGAAAGTACTTACTCAACTAACACCGGAATCCCAACTTCCAAACCCTAAATTTCTGACTACCAGCCGAAGTAAGCAGTTATCAAGTAAGTATATTGCTTTGAATTTAATAACACTTGTATGGTTGATGTAACTAGGCTAAACCCCCAACAAGTCCTTTTTGTTGCTTGAAAAATTCTAAAAAGACAATGACCAAGGGTGTGACTGAGCCATGTGTGACTGGGAAAGAACTCGAATTTGATGGTATTGCATTGAACCATTGAGGTGAGTTACAGGTAGTGATTAAGAAAGGGAGGAATGAGTAGTTGTAAAACTTGTTAAATGAATGCCTAGACCTGGGAATTCTAAGTACCCAAAATGTAAATAGAACTCCTATAAACTAAAGAAAATCTAGGCAGGGGCAGGCTTCGAAGCCTTCTTGCGACTTGTGGTTACATACTATGACTCCTTAGGATGGCCTGCTGGGACTATCCGATGAAAAATTTGAAAATACAAAAGGTAAAAATCCTAGTATGGCTCATTGGAGTTATTACTACAAGTTGTACACAGCGGTTGCACCAACAATCTGAAAAGGGTCAAAGTCCATAAGTGAGTTCAGGCTCTTTATGCCTTGTGGAATGGAGTTATGGGTTGTACCATGAGTTGTGGAAAAATAGAGAAAAATTGGTGAACGGGGTAATCCTCATAAGACTCTAGTTACGGATCAGGCCTTCATGGTATGAGTCGTACCTTAGGCGTAGAACTAACACGAGAAATTATGGGTCTCGATTACGAATCGTATCTCAAGGTACATCCCGTACTATTGACCCGTGATAAACTTCAGAGAACTTAATTCTTGCTTTTTTTTTTCTTAGTTATGGAATTCAAACCCTCTTTCTCTACGGAGTACAATGAAAATGAAGTGCAAAGCATCAAAGGAAACTGCACATAGGACTCTACTTGATGAAACCTCTGAATCTGATCAAGCGAAGCTCTCTACATTGGTTTAGTAGAGAATATAGAGTCGATACATCGGATATTGATGGGACCCAAACCATTACGGAGAGGGCCAATGCCCAAGTCGTGGCGGCTACTACCACATCTGCAGAGCTCCCAATCTGAGGAGGGAGCTGAGGAAAACTCAAGTCAAGAAGCGGCTCTAATGTAGAAGAGAGTCCAAGGAGACCCAATCCGGAGAGAGAGGCAAGTAGTGGTGCTGGTTCAAAGGAGGAGGCACCAAATGCTAAGCAGGAGCAGACTCCGCCTAGGGTAAAACCATACCATCCAGTGGAGAGTGCCAGGAGCTCAGGAGATATATAGATAGGGCATTGCTCTCACCACCCAAAAGAAACTTGGCGAGCATTCAAGGAGAGTTGCGGATCCACACAAATTCATCAAGCGAGTTAAAGGAGATGAAGTGGATATTCAGTTTCTACAGCTTCAGTGGATGGCTAGGCTCCGAGACAAGTGCACCCCAGAAATTGTCTAGGAGTTCTGCGCCAACTATTTGGAAACTATGGAGTAGAAGGCCAAAGAGGGAAAAGGTTGAAAGATCATCCTAGAATTGGCGTCCTAGTCGGAGTCGAGAGGTCTACATTTCCTAGTGCACCATTGCTCGCATACTATACAGGACCTACTTCATACCTCCACATGCTACGCAAATAGCAAAGTACATGGAAGAGGCATTAAAAAACAAATCAAGCAGCTGGGTTTCCGATGAGAGGAGGAGGCATATACAATGGTTGTCCGACATTATTGTGAGGACAAGAGAGACAGTGGGTCCTAACGGAAAGTAGGTTATGAAGAATCTCTCAACTTCATAAAAAAGGCCTGTTGGACGTCAGTGCACTACCAGTTTGAACCGATGGTCAATGACAATACCCTCAATGCCGATAGAGTAGCTCTGGTGGCATATCATGTCAAATACCCCATCAACATTCTAAGGGTCATCGTAGAGGAGACGCGAGATCGATCCATGGGATTTAGCACTACTATCCATTCCTGAGCCTCAATCTTCAGATTATGCACAAAGGCAGGCATCACAGTACACCGGGGTAAGGAGTTCTTGATTGGAGGACAACGAAAGCAGATATTGTCTTTATCCGAGATGAAATGAACTTGGTGAGTCAGGCCCAAAATTTCACTGCCATTCTTGACTCGATCTATTATGGGTGCATAGGTGAATTCCCTACCTCACAGGAGCAGGGCGAGACACTCGCTATATATGCCAGTTATTCAGATGCTGCTCTCAACACTTCTGCTAGACCACATACAAACCTCTTGAGTTAGACCTCAACAAGATATTTCCTAGTGCCCCGAGGATGTTCTCGAGAGGTTGGCCAAGAGACTGACATGGATTAAAGAAAGATACAATCAATGAAGAAGAATGTCAAGCCCTAGGTGAAAGCATAGATCGAGATAGCTGCACAACACTTGCATGTCCGACTTAGCGGGATTGAAGTCGATTCAATATGCGCATGGTGAGCAGACCACAGGCAACCTCCTTGAGGAGTTAGGGAATCTCTGGAGCCAAGTGACCGAGCTTTCATCACGGCGATCGGCGGTCTGTAACTCCCACTCTTCACGGCCTTGATGCAGATATGAGGAACTTGAGTCGGCAGCCTGCGGAGCCGGTAGCAGGGACAGAAGAAAAGGAAGAAGAGGGTCTCCGAAGATATTGGAGAAGAGACCCCGAGAAAGAGAAAGAATAGAGAGAGAAAAGAAAAGCAAAAGCAGGAACGAGTAGAGATCCTGCAAACTCATGAAACACTTGTCAAAGCTGTAGGAATAAGCTAGAGGAGCAGGTAGCTCCACCTGGCCCTAAATTTGAGCTTGCCAGTGGAAGGGACCCTTCGTGTGAGCCACATTCAGCCCCGACCATTTCGAGGATGTAGAGATGGCTGAGACTATTGAGGGGGTAGCCACTCCCCCTATTTACCCACCAGTGAGTGCACCGACAACCACCAGCGCCACAATAGCAGTGGAGGCACCTCCTCCACAAAGGATGACAAGGAGCACTTAGAGCATTGCGGGTATGTTCCCTTTCGTGTATGCTTACATTCTATGTACTTCGGGGACGAAGAATATTTTTTAAAGGAGGGGTGTACTTGATTTTTTGGGATTTTGATTCTTCCGATGGTTTTCTCTTTCCATGTTTCTTTTCCCTCGCACATGCTATTTAGTAGAACAAACATATTTAGGATTTTATTTTTTTGTAATTCTTGTTTAATTGAAAGTAGCTAAAGTACTCGATCAATAAAGTGCATTAAGATTTGGTATTTTTGTTTAATTAGAAGTATCTTAGGAGTAGCCTGTGATTGCATGCATGATTTTTGGCGGATCTTTTTGTCATTTAGCATATTATTAGCATCTGTAGCTTTAGATTTAAGCCATGAATAAACCGGACAGGTAGAGTAAATATTAATAATGTACTATGAGTAAGTGAGGTCTTATACCTAGTTCAATATTGTGGAGAGGATATAGAACTTCCCGGTTTTCATAGATTTTAAGATTGTTGGGTTAGAAAGGATCATAGGCCGTTTTTATTCCAGGCCATTTTTAGCCTAAATAACCCTACAGAAATCATGATTCCTTGATCCAAGGTATAAGCCTTAAATAGATGTTTCTGCTTTGATCAACTAATTAACCATACCAATTTTTATAATGAATCTATTTTGGCTACTGGTCTGTCCTTTGAAACTATGAACCTTAATATAGGAAAAATTCCTAAGTTGAGGGTTGCTAGAGTAGGGGTGCATAAATAATAGGAAGGAGAAAAAGGAAGAGAAATGAAGATGGTGAAATCTGAGGTGTTGTGTGACAAAACTAAAAGTAAAAAAAGAAAAATTGAAAAAGAAAATACAAAAAGAGAACAATGCATGAAAAATTTTGAACACGCCACACTCATACAAGTGTACAAAAAGGGTGAAAAGGGAGGAAAAAGTAAAAAGGGTGGAAAGGGTAAAAAGAAAAAAGGAGAAGAATGGAGCCACATGTATGTAGTGCAAAGGAGGGTTTATTCACTACAAATATTCCATATCTACCTTACACAGCCTAAAGGAGCCACATTACAAGCTAAAGCAAGTCCTATAGTGATCCAAACCTGAACATCTAAAGGACCGTAGTAGAGAAAATAAGGACAAGTCTATGATATTCAATATGCAGTATTTGGAGACTTCTTGTGAGTAGAGAGTCTCACTTGCTCAATCCCATGACATATATTTTGCTATATATGTGAGTGGGGGCCCTTCGTTTGCTATGGGGTACATGGTTTGTGTTTACTTTACTAGTGGTCTGCGAAAAGCATTAGTGATGACTTGACTACCTGTTATGCTAGATGACATGTCTTGATCCCTATTTATCATGTTTGTGGTTTCTTGTAATACATTTGCTAATTTGGTTCATAGGGAAAGATTCAAAGCTTTGGAGTCATAGTGCAAATTTTGTTTGATATTGATTGTAGTGTCCTAGGTTTATTTTTAGTTAAGCGTCGTGTTTAGTTTTTGTTTTCTTTCTGAAAGGACATGCAAAAGTAATAAGTTGAGGGTGTTGATATCTTTTGTGAGTTTACAACACTGCGACAATTAAAACTAAGAAAATAGCATGGACTTAGGTGTGTTTTGTATTGATATAAGGCCTTTTACTTTGATTTCAAAAAGTATTGGAGCAAAGATGTGCAAAACAAGCCTTCCAAATGTAGAAAATTAGCCAATGTACTAGTCTCAGTAAGAGTCGTGCCTTGATTATACGAGTCATAGTGAGAACCATGATGAAAGTAAGAGGTTGAATTGGGAAGAAGGAAACCTACAACTCTCAGTATGAGTCATTACCATAATGGTACGAGCCGTAACTGGAATCATTGGAAATATTCAAAATAAATTGCACAAAGGCATATTTTGGTACATATGGGCTCACGAATCTTGGCACAAATGTATGAATCCGTAGCAAGAGTACGTAGTGAACTTTAAAAGATTTTCGTACTTGGAAGAACTTCAGGCACTTATATAAAGTACGAGTGGCTGGCAAGAGGTACGAGTTGTAGAACAACACTCATGAAGAATTACGAAAGATGTCGAGTTCTCAGGTCCAAACCACGGAAGCAATGTACGACTCGAGGATGAAAGGTACAAGTATTACCACCATGCCAACACTTCGCCAAATCTACGTATCAAGGAACTTACAGAAAACAGGTATGACCCATAAAATCCTGCTACGGGGTCGTAGAACAAATCGTGGCACAGTCGCCGCCATATATGGTAAACTCCTTGTTAGCTTAGGAAAGGTTTCTAATGTTTGTATAAGTATCCATTATGTTTTATTTTAGTCGAGAGAAGATGAAAGAATTGAGTAGAGACGTGTGAATAGTTATTTTTCTGAATTTTTATCAAGTGTTGAGGAGCAATTATTGGGATCAAATTCTTGATTTCTTACATTGTTCTTGAAGTTGTTCTTAAATATTCAAATCATATTTTCTTTCAATTGTTGCTGTAAGTATTTGAGTATGTGTTTTTCTATTAATTAGAGTTGCAATCTTACAACCATGAGAAGGCTAAAAAAAACCTCCACAACTAGTGGTTCTAAAACCATGGTGGATTAACAAACTACGGTTACACAAGAGTGATTCAAAACCAATGCTAAAATCGTGTATTGTGTGCTCTTCATGTTTGAAAATTTCTTAATGGTGTACAATGATAGGACTTTGCTAGAATGCTTTACTTGCTTGAATCTAGAGGTAGAGATTAGGAAGAATTACAACAAAGCCTTGGTCTTTATAATCATTGTATTAACTTAAGTTATGGTCGCAAGATAGTTAAATTTGGAACATATTGATAACGGTTAGTTTGAAATCGCTCATGAGATCTAACTCGGTGATTGAGTATAGTCATCCTATCGGGAGAACTAGTTATTTGGATGAATCCTAGTTGTAGTTCTATAAGTAAGCATTGTGATTGATGCGTGTATAGACCCGAAGTAGTTATGAACTTCACATAGAACACTTATCCTAGTTGTTTTCCAAATCTTGATTTAAAAATATCAATTATAATCTTTGTTTTTTCATAGTTTTCTTAAAACCCCCAAATTGGAGATAACTTACCAACAAGTTGACTTACCAACATTAGTCTATATCTTACCTTATTCCCTGTGGGTTTTGACTCCAACTCTTGGTTGGGTTCTTTATTAAACAACGTCTGCATTGTGCTGTCAGGAAGTGAGTTTGAGCATTATCACTAAGTTCAGCAAATGTGAATTTTGGTTAAACTCAGTGGAAATTTTGGGTCATGTGGTGTCAAGTGAGGGTGTACAACTAGACTCTCAAAATATAGAAGCGGTGAAGAACTGGCCTAGAACGGTTAGCCTGTGGTCCATCGAGAGTTTCTTGGATTTAGCTAGTTACTACCGGAGTTTTGTTGAAGGTTTTCATCCATTGCAAAACCATTGATTATGTTGATCAGAAAGTGAAGTTTCAATAGTCGGAGGCCTGTGAGAAAAGCTTCAAAGTTGAAGACTCGACTCACCTCAGCACCGGTTTACCCTACTTCCAGGGTGCCATTGTGTTTATGGTATATGTGACGCCTTGAGGATCGATCTTAGTTGTGTAATAATATAGCACGGTAAAGTTATAGCCAATGATTCTAGGCAGATAAAAGTCCATGAAAAGAATTATCTTACTCACGATCTCGAGCTGGCGGATATATTATTTGCCTAGAAGATTTGGAGACACTATCTATACACCTTATGAAGATATGTTCACAGACCACAAATCTCATTACGTGTTTACCAAAAAGGATTTGAATCTACGTAGACAGAGGTGGTTGGAGCTTTTGAAAGGTTATGATATGAGTGTCCTTTATTATTTGGGAAAGGAAAATATGGTGGCAGACGCTCTTAGCAGGCTTTCTATAGAGAGTGTGGCCCATGTAGATGAGGAAAGGATGGAGTTAGTGAGGGATGTGCCTCAACTTGCATGACTAGGAGTTCGTCTTGTTGACTCGACGGATGGTGGTGACATTGTTTAAGAATGGATCCAGAATCGTCCTTAGTGGCCGAGATCAAAGGTAGAAAAGACGAGGATCCTATTTTGTTAAAGTTAAAGGAAGCAGTTCAAAATCAAAAAGTAGAGGTCTTCTCCCAAATGAGAGATGGGAGTACTTTACTATATCAGGGTCAATTATGCATATCGAATTGTTGATGACTTGAGGAGCAGATGTTTTATAGGCTCACGTTTGAACCTCTATACATCCAGTTTCACAAAAGATGTACCGTGATATGCAGGATGTCTATTGGTGGAATGGCCTGAAAACGGACATAGCGAGAGTTTAGCTAAGTGTCGAATTGTCAACAGGTGAGTTAGCATCAAACTCACGTGGAGGTGTGCTCCATGATGTAGGCTATCCCCACTTGGAAATTGGAGGAGATCAATATGGACTACATTACAGAGGTTGCCTCGCTCTCGTTGACAGTATGACTCAATTTGGGTAGTTGTAGATAGGTTGACTAAGGCAGCTCATTTTCTACCAGTTAAAACTACCGGTCGGTAAGGATTATGTAAGTTGTATATTTGGGGAGGTTAGTTGGTTGCATGGAGTGCCCTTGTCCATCATATCAGATAGAAGCACTCAATTTGCCTCCCAGTTTTGGAGATCATTTCAGAAGGGACTTGGTACTCAAGTCAAGCTTAGCAAAACATTTCACTCACAAAGCGAGATGGCGAGGATGAATGGACTATTCAGACTTTTTAAGATATGTTAGGAGTTTGTGATTGATTTCAAATGTAGTTGGGATGATCATTTACCTCTCATTGAGTTTTGCATATAACAACAGTTACCATACCAGAATTCAGATGGCTCCGTTTGAGGTTCTCTGGGCGAATGTAGATCGCATATTGGTTGGCTTGAAGTCGATGAAGCATTGTTGATACAGGTTCAATTTAGTCCATGAGGTCATGAATGAGTTTAGCTTATAAGGGAGTGTTGAAAACAACTCAAAGTCGTCAAAAGTCCCATGCAAACATGATGAGGAGAGAGCTTGAGGTTGAAGTTGATGGCAGGTGTTTTCCGTTATCTCATATAATGGGAGTGATGTGATTTGGAAATAAAGGAAACTCAGTCCTCATTATGTTGGCCCATAACAAATTGTGAAACAGGTTGGCAAGGTAACCGCCATGAGTTAGTGCCTCTGCCTTCAGTTCATCCGGTGTTTCCATGTGTCGCTTTTAAAAGAAGTGCTTGGGTGATCGACTTTGGTCGTCGGTAGATACTGTAGGTGTGAAGGATAGTCTTGGCTATGAGGAAGTTCGGTGAAATACTTGATCATCAGGTTCGAAAACTTAAAAACAAAGAAGTAGCTTCAATAAGGGTTTTGTGGAGGAACTAGCAGGATTGAGGCTATGTGGGAAACTAAGAAAGATATGATGGTTATAATTGATATTGGGCATAATTGCAATCCCAAATGATACTTTAAAACTTAGTTTTGTCTTTTTATCTACTTATTATATACATTTTCATGTGATTTTATCTTTATTATGTTTTTTTATTTAATTTTAAGAAATATTTAGTTTTGAAGGTTAATAATGCATTTGAGAATTAATTCATGATTTGGTGAAGAGGAGGAATGGGAATCAAGAGAGAAAAATGCTGAAAGTCAACAAGAAAACATGTAATAGCGACACCCTCGTGATAGGGCCGTGGCAAGTTGCCAACGCGGTAACACTTAGCCAAAAATTGTATTTTTTGGCACATTCCAGTGAGGATACGCGTTATCTCCGTGTCACGGAGGTAAATTATGGCGTTAAGTTCCATGACACGGAGCTGTTCCACCACAAGCCAAATTTTGCATTTTTTCAGCATAGTATAAATTAAACCCTTAGCTTCTAAAATCATTTAACACGTGATTTTCTTGAAAAACCGAAGGGAGGCGCGAAGGAGACTTTGAGAACTCCTCTTGGGTTCATCTTTTCTTCATTTCTTTTCATCTATATTTGTATTAGCTACTATAAACATGGTTTTGAGTATTTGCTGAAACATGGGTGGTTAGAACCCTCCATCTAGGGTTGAGGCCATGGATATGATTGTATTTGCTTAGATTCGTTTTGGGTTGATTTGTTAGTTGTTGTTTTGTAACAATCTTTATTATTTGTTTTTATGTTTGATCACCATGAAAACAAGTGGTTTAAGCATAGGTGAAAGCTTGGAAGAGAAAACCTAGGCAGGAATGTAAGATTGTAGGAAGCAAGTTCTTATCTTTTCATAGAGTTGTAGTTAGGATAGGAATATACCTAATTTACCTTAATTTGGTTGATAAAATGGGAAGATAGAAAACACCAACAGAATTGTACTCCACCACTCAAAGGAGGTAGTTGTGAAGCTAAGTTTGGTTAAATGGTTGGAGGTACGTAAGTCCCCAATCAAGGGCATAAACCCCATAAAACCACATCCACGTAGTGAGTGCCCACGAACCAGAAATGACATCCCTCGCTCAACGATGTAGTAGTGAGGGCTAGTTTGTCATGTTTAGAGGTTCAGAAGACCATGAACATGCAATTCCAATTATGTGAGACAACAATTGATAATTTAGTACTTAACCCATTATGAATTGTAGCATTGCATGATTATCCAACTTTAACTTTAGTTTTGTTTTTGTATTGCTTCCCGATTGTTTTGTCTCACCACTAAGATTTAATTATAATTTTTAAATTATAATTTTTGAAGGTTAATTTTAATATTTGAACTTGATAATTTGCTTAACCAGTCCTGTGTATTCGACATCCGGCTCTTTAAAAGAGCCACTACATTGCACGGCCGTACACTTTAGCTCATCAAGTTTTGGCGTCGCTGCCTGGGACTGGCGTATTAGTGAGTTTAAAACAAATTCTTGTATTAGTCTTATTTTGGAAAAAAAAATTGTAGATATATGTTTTACTTCTTTTGAATTTTTTCGGATACCCTTTTGACATGACATCATGGAGACACACAATTGGTTTAAATGGTGGATACTCATATTTTAGCGAATCTTGTCTGGTGGAGACACTTATGGAAATAGTGTAATACTTGTAATATATGTGGTGGTCAAAATGACCGTGGAATGGTTGCCCAAATGCATACACTTGCAAAATATGTGGAGGTCAAGATGGCTATAGGGATGGCTGTCCAAATGCATATTCCCATCCCCCAAGCCCCTACTATGATCTTTTTGTTGTTTATTTGAATATAGGAATGATGAAAATGAGACTTGGAATGCCAAGCTTGGATACAAAACATATGATAAAACGAGGTCCTTGAGCAAACAGAAGCAATGAAGGAGGAGACGGAAGCATTGAGAATTCAGCAAGAGGAAAATGGAGAGGCCCTAGAAATGATAAGCAACAAGTTCATGGAGATAGGGCTGAAGCTGAAGCTGCTCTTATTTGCAAGTGACGATTTTATGCAATACTTTCGGGGAGGGACTACAAGGAGAAGATTAGAGTGAGTTCTTGAAATAAGCTTAACTGTTGGAAGCTCCCGAGTGTCTCCATGATTGTCTCATATGTATAGTCGATCCATTCTTGAAAGAAGAGAGAGTACCAGCAAACAACATTTGAATCTGAATGTGGTCATGGAGAAGATACCATGAAATAGAGTCAAGAAAAAGTGGTTTCGTTGTTGTATTGTACCCCCTTGAAGCATTTTTCGACATTGAGTTTGGTTGACAACCTAGAAATAGAGTCTTCCAAGCTTGTAAGAAAGAGCTAGAGGAGGAACAAGGCCCATATATTAAAATTTTTGCTGAGTCTAATAGACACAACGACTTCACTTACTTAAAGGCCAACAAATTGCAGAGGCGACATCTACTTCTTGGTCCTTTATGGTTTCATAACACCCTTAGAGCATAAGAGAGAATTAGAAGAAATTGAGTGAGATTCATACCCTCAAAGTGGAGAAGGGGAAAAGTGGTGAAATTTGACACGCGATGTAAAATTAGGCGCTTCTTGGGGAGCAACCCAAAGTACCACAGAGTACCATTTCAATTTCTTGCATTTGTGTGATTTTTATTTTCATATTGTATTTGTTTTTTGGTGGAAAATTAGCACAGATGGAGGGGAAGTATGAGTACCCTTGGAGGAGGAAGCTAAGAAGCATGAAAGAGGAAAAGTGTAGAATTGAAATACCCACTTGTTCAAATAAAAGCATGCTCTTAGCTAGGCCTGAAGGCCTGGGGAGAATTTTTCACCCTTTTTAAATTTTCATTAGATGCTTTGGGGACCAAAGCATGATTTAAGTGTGGGGTGAGGAATGTTAAAAATTCTGTGCTTAATGATTTTGGTGAATGTAGTGCTGAATACATGTCGAAAATTTTGAGTTGAGCATGACTTCACCACCCGTTGGTTTTCTTGTCAGTTCTTTTCTGATGGGATCTTTGACAGAAGAAGAATAAAATTTTTTATTTTTATATTTTTTAGCTTAATATCTAATTGATGGTTTGATGTTCTTGTTATGTGCTTTACATGATTGTAAGATGCAAGTGTGGTTAGTGTTGAATCATGTAAGAAGTGTATAACTTTGTTGAGACACCTAGGCTCTTGAATTTGACTCTATGTGCTTTAAGCTTAATTTTGAATTCTTGTGATTAGGCGGACTTAAGTCTCTTGGATGTGTCTTGGAATTTGAGCATGTGCCATTAGTGTAAGTTTTGAATATTCCATGCTGTTATTGTAGTGTCTAGAACTTGCCCAGTGTGTATACAAAGAGAAATGAAGGATGTAGATTGTAGGAAATGATATGGCATTTCGTTGCATGATCCTAATTTTTTATCCTTGTATTACCTACCTTGAATATTTAATCCTAGATTAACCCCATTGTACGCTTAAGCCTATTCTTTAATAGCTGCAACATAAGCTTAATCCTTTTCTTTCATTAACCTTGAATTTGATCCAAGAATTCCTAAGTGCTTAAGCGAAAAATCCGAAAGAGTAAGGTGTGAGAATCGTGAAAAAAAAGGAAAAGAATAGTTGTGGGAGTGGAGAAGAGGGCGGGGTGCGTGTTTGAAAATGATGGAATATTGGTAGGGAGTAAGAGAGAACAAATTAATTAAAAGTTACTTATAGAACTCCTTACTAATAAGCTAAGAGTGCCTAAAGAAATGGGGAAACAAAAGAGGAAAAGGAAAGCTGAAAAAGATAAAGGTGAAGTAAGAGAAGGGAAGTTCGTAATGAGTGCGTGATGTATTAAAAGGCTTGGGAAGATAGTCACTATTGTGGCTAGAATAGTACCTACCCATCCCTTAGCTTACGAGTACAACCAAGAAGTCCTACTTGATCTTACGTTCAAACGTCCTTAAATTAATGGAGTAAAACACTAAGGAAAGCTCATGGGTCAATATACGTGTCATGTGAATTCTTTGTGAGTGAGAGGAATTCTTATTTATATACTCATACACAATATGTTTTGAAAATGTGTGAGTAAAAATGGGTAACTGTCTTGTGGTGAGGGCACATGTTTAATGAAGAATATAATTCATATTTGGATTTCTTGCTCGGTTGATTTGTATAGGTTTGTTGAGATTAAGAGTCAATTCTTGAGGAGTTAGGACATTTTAACTTGAATTTATATTTCATTTTAAGGGTTAACTCTTGTGTGCTCTATTTTAACTTGCTATCTTAAATAATCACTGTAGTCGTAGCTTGAATTGTCGTGCTAAATTAGCTTTGTTTGAGTCTTCAAGTACATGAGATGTACAAGGGTTGTTCGAGGAATAAAAAAGACTTTAATTGTGTGGAGTTGTGGTATTGGGCATAATTGCATGCCCAAGTGATACTTATAACTTAGTTTTGTCTTGTTTATCTCTTATTTATATACATTTTCATGTGATTTTATGTAAATGTGAATATATACTAACCAATATGATTGTCCTTGTTTTGAAGGTTTTATAATGCATTTGAGGAACTAATTCATGATTTGGTGAAGTGGAGGAATGGAATCAAGAGAAAAACGTGAAAGTCAACAAGAAAACATGCAATAATTGGTACCCTACGCGATAGGGGTCGTGGCACGCTGCCAACGCGGCAACACTTGGCCGAAGCATTTTTTGGCACATTCCAGTGAGGATACAGCGTTACACATGTCACGGAGGTCAATTAGGGCGTTCAGCTCCGTGACACCGGGCTTCTGTTCCACCACAAGCCAAATTTTGCATTTTTTCAGCATAGTATAAACTGAACCCTTAGCTTCTAAAATCATTTAACACACGATTTTCTAGAAAACCAAGGGAGGCATAGAAGGAAACTTGGAGAACTCCTCTCGGGTTCATCTTTTCTTCATTCTTTTCATCTATACTTGTAAGTAAGCTACTATAAACATGGTTTGAGTATTTTTACAAACATGGCTGGCTAGAACCCTCCATCTAGGGTTGAGGCAATGGATATGATTGTATTTGCTTAGATTCGTTTTTGGTTTAGTTGTTATTTGTTGTTTTGTCTTACAATCTTTATTATTGTTGTTTTTATGTTTGATCACCATGAAAACAAGTGGGTTAAGCATAGGTGAAAGCTTTGAAGAGCAAACCTAGGCAAGAACATAAGATTGCAAGACTCAAGTTCTTATCTTTTTATAAGATTTGTGATTAGGATAAGAATATACCTAATTTACCTTGCCCAGTTTGATAAAATGGGAAGATAGAAAACACCAACTTGGAATTGTACTCCACCACTAGAAGGAGTAGTTGTGAAGCTAAGTTTGGTTAAATGGTTGGAGAATTGCGGAAGTCCCCAATCAAGGGAATAAACCCCATAAACCACATCCACGTAGTGAATTGCCCCTGAGAACTAGAAATGACATCCTCGCTCAACGTGTAGTAGTGAGAGGCTGGTTGTCGTGTTTAGCGGTTCGGAAGACCATGAACATGAAATTCCAGTGAATGTGAGACAACAATTGATAATTTCATAGTTAACCCATTATGAATGGTAGCATTGCATGATTATCCGGCCTTAACTCTAGTTTTGTTTTGTATTGCTTCCCGATTATTTTGTGTCACCACTAAGATTTAATTATAATTTATCGAAAGCTTCTAAAACCGACTTCTTAACTAACACATGAACTTGATAATTTGCTGAACCAGTCCCTGTAGATTCGACATCCGGCTCTTAAAAAGGGCCACTATATTACTTGTACGACCCGTACACTTGCGGGCTCATCACAATACCTGCATCTATTCCCTCCCGATTTAGTTTCATCTTTAGGTATCAGTTTCCTCCCTAGTACTCTATTCTGTTTCATGTGTAGTTCATGTGCCCCAGTTTCTTTCATGTCGAATGTATGTATGTATATGATTCATGAATTCCAATTCAATCATGTAATTCAGTTCAAGTCCAGTCACTCCATAAGTTTTTAACTTTAAATGTTCAGTATTTGATGTGGCAATTGCACGTCTCATATTATCAGTATGTTTACCCACATTCAAGGATTAATGTTCCAAAGGGGAAGATATTGTAATACCCTAAAAACCTATGATCAGCCCAAGGGTTGAAATGGAGAAAATAAGTTTTCTACAATTTGGGTTACAAGACGAGTTGTCCAGTGACCCCTGAGGTACACCACGAGTCATTAGGTGACTCGTGGAGTAAAGGATGGACTTGGTTGGATTTTTGGATTTGGGGTTGACCATGGGTGAGGCCACAAGTCTTGGTCGGGACCACAAGTCGTTAGGTCACTCGTGGTCGAGTTGTGCTTGGAAATTGGAAAACATTTAGGCAGTGTAGGTCACAACTTGGTCTACAGTCGTTGGGTACAGAACAAGATGTAGTGTCCCTCGTGGTGACCCTAAGAAGATAAAGTTTATTGTTTTCCATGAATGCGACACGAGTCATAGTGTTTGTCGAAACGTCAAGTCCCTCGTTGGGACTGGCAGAGTGTATTTTCCTGCGAATTTAGTAAGTGCTTTTCCGTAATTCCTAAGTTCCAAAAGGCTAAACTACATCGTTTAGCTCAGATAAGTGTGTTTAAGAGGTTTAGTTCATCCTAAGCCTTTTCCTCTCTATGCATGCAATCTGAAGTTCCCTAAAGGTGATCAAGCTTAGATTTATCAAGTTCTACCCCAAATTCCTTTTGAGGAATCAAGAGGTTATGAAATAAGAGTTCCCCCAAGTATGTGAGGTTATGAATGGGTGTGTCCATCACTCCAATGCCCAATCCCTCTTCAGTTTTATGTGGTTTCTAAGTTGATGAATCTATGGGGTTTTAGCAACTTATGAATTCTCTAAGTATCTATCATGGGTATTCTGTACACATGTTTCTAATGTTGAATTATGATTTATTGGCATGTTTTATAATGTTTCCAATTACAAATTATGATTTTAAAGTTTTAAAAATAAGATGCCCATCTATGGAATTTTATGGAAAGATGAGATTATGATCTACTCTTTTAGTTATGATGAGATGTTCATGATGAAAGTCTGATTTCGAATTACCCATGTCTATATCCATGTTTTCAAATAATCAAGTCTAGTTCAAGAATATATAAGTATTGGGAAAGCCTATATGATCCAAATATGTTACATGATTTATCTAAAGTTCATGTTTTTAAAAAAACACTAATGGATTTTGGAGTCTAAACTCCCACTATTTTCATCTTGTGGTATAGTTTGGGCCGAGGCTCCTCAAGCTATGATTTCAGATTATGCATGTATATTATATTCAACTTTTGTCACTAGACGATGGTTCAGCTTCATTGAAAAATGATGGAGAGCATATGCATGTTTTTGGGAGTATTGTCTACCATCGAGTAGGCTAAGGGCAGTTAACCCTATACTTTGGGAACACGTGCCAACATAGGTATGTTAAGATTATTGGGACCTCCTTCAGGCTTCCCCTACACCAGGCAAGGCGCCAGCTTGATATCGATATCATGGTAGCATCATTAGCCCTAGAAGGGTTTGGACGGCTATGCCCTTGAGTGAAATAGTCAGGACCACGTAAGCTCTATTGTGGTAATGTGGTTATATGTCGAGTCTCCCATTATTCCTCATGATTTCGGATATGCATGTTCATCAGTCATGTTATTATGTTTAGCGAGTTTGACCCAATGTTCAATTTTACTTATAATTAACAGTTTTCTACATTGTGTCATTCAATTCAGTTATGACATTTGAATTTACGATAAATTCATTTTTTCAGATAATAGAATGCAAGCTCTACTCTCAGACTCTTATAATGAAATGTTTATGATATGCATGATCTCTGATTTTACTTAGCGATTTTATTTACCTTGTCTCGGTACATTCCACGTACTGACCGCATACTCTAGTTGTATCGTTTTATGATACAGGCTCCAGACATTCGTGCTCAGTCACGCCGCTGGCAGATCTTTAATGTTAGCATCTCCAGTCAGAGTTGGTTAGTCCTCATCTATCGAGGCCATTCTTATCAGTTATATTTAGTATTTTTCAGTTTCGTACTTTAGAGAGTTAGTTGGGGCTTTTTCCCATCAACTCATCAGTAGTAGAGGCCTATCAGACATAGAATGTATTTAGCTTCAGACTTGTATTGTGTATTTAGTTATTCTATGTTATAAGATTTTCATACTTCTGCTATGTTATATATTAGATTTCCGCATTTAAAATATTGAGCTAGACGTTATGTTCATGTCATGGAGTTGACTGGAACCTCTTCGGGTTCTTTGTTCCGTGTCTCAATCCGAGCCTATGTTGGTCGTGACACTAGGGTTTCCCGAAAGCTGTGTAAAGTAGAGTCTTTTCCATAGGTGTGAAATGCGCCACACTTATGAGGAGGCTACAACACATTTTAGAAAATTTTCCTTCTTTCATGATCTACGTTGTGCTGAAGTATCTCTCTATCATTCTAACTCGTGCTATACACGTTTACGAATCATGCTCCACGTCGTATGAATGGAAGAAAGAACGGAATGGAAATGTCCATGAAGATGGCAATGGAGATGGGCACCAACAAGCCCTGCTAGCACCAGTAGGTCCTTCACCCGAGAAGGTCTCATTCCAGTTTAGGAGCAGCTTTTCAATTGTTGGCACCAAGGACTTGACCGCTCACGTCAACCGGTAGGGGGTGGCCCATATTCCTCCACATGGGAATACAACGGCAGCTCGAGCTTGAGATTTCCTAAAGTCTATCCCTGAGTTTCTTGGGTCGAGGATGGATGAGAACCCACATGAGTTTTTAGAAGAGATGCGGAAGATCCCTCAGCTTATGGGGGCGAAGGGAGAAGATAGCGTCAACTTAGCCTCTTATCAATTAAAAGGGGTTGCTTATGTTTGAGCACCATTAGTGGAGGACTTAATGGGGGCCTTGAGCATAGTTCTCGTGAGCTGGGAGGAGTTCATGACAACCTTCTTAAAATATTCTTCCCTAGGGAGTTGAGGGAGGCAAAAGCGGCGAAGTTTGTCGAGTTAAGGCAAAATGATATTACTGTCCAAGAGTACACATTGGATTTCACCCAGCTGTTCAAGTATTCATTGAGGTTGCAGATTAGGGCTCCTGAACAGGTTTGTGTATGGTGTTAGTTTCATGACCAAAATTGTAGGACCGCAACGTTGAACAGTGACCTTGATTTCTCCCGATTAGTGATATACTTAGCGAATTGAGGTGGATCGAGATGGGAAAAGGAGAGATAGGTCAAGAAGGCCAGGACAGGCAGACCTTGGGTTTTAAAGCGAGGCCCAATGGAGAACATCATTCATAGTCCCACAGAGGTCATCGGCCCATCCACACCTCGGGGGGTGACGAGGAGGAATAAGGAATTAGGTTCAAAGGACAGAGGGGACTCACCGGCCAGAGTGCACCTTTCAATCTACAGAAAATGTGGTTAGAACAGCATAGAAGAATGCCTAGTTGGATTAGATATTTTCTTCTAGTGTAGAAACCCAGGCTTTATATAAAATTATTCCTTTGGATAACAGAGCGATAGCAGCAGTTGTACTGGGCTTCTCCGGTTCGCGGCCGGCTCGGCAACACTTCCTTCACAGCAAGTGCATCCACTAGTGCGGGGTGGTGGTCGAGGCGTCGAGGAACATATTTTATGCACTCTCATCTTGTCAGGAGTAGAAGGTGTCTACAAATGTGGTCACTCAATTCTGTGGGAGTATTTCATCTTGATGTGTATGCATTTTATACCCAAGGGCTATTTTATCTTTTTTGTACCTTTTATGTTGTTATTAATTTTGGAGTTAGTCCCGAAATCATATCAGAACCTTTCTTAGTCTCTAGTTCAGTCGGTGACTAAGTTATAGCTCGATAGGTATAGAAATTTCCTTATCACAATGCTTTAGAAAGTTACCTCATCCGATCTACTAGAGTTATACATGACTAATGTATCTTGAGTATAGTTGGTTACGCATGTTATGCCTTAGTAAATTGTAAGAACCATACGATAGGATTTTGATTTCTGGGTGAGTAAGTCCTCAGAATGGAAGGTAGTAAGCGGTGCTTGTAGGTCGGTTTGTTTCCTCCCTTAAGGCCAGAAAGATAATTTTCAAGGGTTGTATTTACCATTTAGTTTGGGTTAAGGATGAAATGTCTAAGCCCCACCTCTACAATTGAGTTCTTATAGTGTGTGAGTATCAGGAGGTTTTGCAGGATGATCTACCAAGAGTCCCTCCTAAGGAGGAGATCGACTTTAGTTGACCTTCTTCTAGTACACAACCTATATCTATTCCTCATATAGAATGGCTCCAGCTGACCTTAAGGAGTTGAATGACCTTTTAGATAAAGGATTCATCAGGCCTAACAAGTCCTCGTAGGGTTCACTAGTTCTCTTTGTTCAGAAAAAGGATGGTTCTGTTTAAATGTGCATTGACTATTTGCAATTGAACAAGGTTATAAACAAGAACAAGTACCAACTCCCCATAACTAATAGATTTTGACCAACTTCAGGTGCCAAGTACTTCTCAAAGATAGACCTCGGATTCGGGTATCATCAGCTTAGTGTTAGGGAGAGTGCCATTTTGAGGACAGATTTTAGGACTCGATATGGTCACTATGAGTTTGTGGTTATGTCTTTTGGACTAACGAATGCTCCTGCAAATTTTGTAGATTTGATGAACAGGGTGTTCAAGCCATACTTGGATATGTTCATGATTGTCTTCATAAACGACATCCTCATATACTCTCCGAGCGAGGAGGAGTATGCTGCTTATTTCAGGATTACGCTACAGATTCTCAAGGATCGCCAGGTATTTGCTCATTCTACAAGTGTGAGTTTTGGTTGACCTCGGTAGCATTTTTGGGCCATGTGGTATCAAGTGAGGTGTGCGGGTGGATTCTCAAAAGATAAAAGTTGTAAAGAATTTGCCTAGGCCAGTTAATCCTTCAGATATCAAAAGAGTTTCTTGGGTTTAGATGGCTATTACAAGAGGTTTGTTAAAGGATTTTCATCCATTGCTACATTATTGACTAAGTCGACCTAGAAAAAAGGTACAAATTTCGGTGGTGGGATGCACATGAGAAGAGAGTTTTAAGGAGTTAACGGCTAGACTCACTTTAGCCCCAATATTTACCATATTTGAGGGTACAGATGGATTCGTTTTGTATTGTGATGCCTCTAGGGTTTGTCTTGGGTGTGTGTTGATGCAGCATGGTAAGTTCATTGCATATTCCTCTAGACAACTTAAGGCTCATGAGAAGAATTAGCCGATGCATGACCTGGAATTGGCAGCAGTGGTGTTCGCATTGATGATTTGGAGGCACTTTTGTATGGTGTCCATGTGAAGTGTTTACAGACCACAAGAGCCTATAGTATATGTTTACTCAAAAAGGACCTAAACTTCAAAACTAAAGGGAACAGTTAGAGTTGCTCAAGGAATGTGACATGAGTGTCCTTTATCATCTCGTCAAGGACAATATAGTGGTGGAATCCCTTAGCAAACTTTCGATGGAGAGTGTTTCTCATTTGGAAGACGGAAGGAAGGTTGGTGAAAGGATGTGCCCAGAAGCACCCACATTTAGGGATTTGCCTCGTGGATTCTACAGGATGTGGTGTTATCATTTTAAAATGGTTCAGAATCTTCATTGGTGACTAAGGTAAAGGCTAGGCAAGACTAGGATACTATTTTGGTGATGTTGAAGGAAGCGGTTCAGAATCAGAAGGTAGGGTCTTCTCCCAAAGAAGGAGATAGTGTACTTCATTATCAAGATTATGCAATGTGTTTTGGTGTTGATGACTTGAGAGAATGGATGTTGCATGAGGCTAATGGCTCGCAGTATTCTATCCATCCTAGGTGCCACCAAAATGTACCGTGACCTAAGAGAAGTCTATTGGTGGAATGGCTTGAAGAAAGACATAGCGGAGTTTATGGCCAAGTGTTCCAGATTATCAACAAGTGAAAGTGGAGCATCAAAGACTAGGAGAGTGCTACAAGACATTAGTATCCCCACTTGGAAGTGGGAAGAAATCACTATCTGGATTTCATCACAGTGTTACCTCACACACGCCAAATGTGTGACTCTATTTGGGTAGTTTATTGAAAGGTTGAATAAAGCAACCCCATTTTCCTCAAAGTCAAAACTACCAACTCGGTGGTGGATTATGCTAAATTGTACATTTGAGAGTTAGTTCGGTTGCGTGGAGTTACCTTTTCCATCATTTCAGATAGAGGTATTCAGTTTACCTCATAGTTTCGTAGATCGTTTCAAAAGGTAGTTGACACTCAGGTCAAGCAGCACAACTATTCATCCCCATATAGATGGTCAGGGTGGCGGACAATTCTCAAGGATATGTTGAGCATGGATGATTGACTTCAAAGGTAGTTGGGATGATAGTATTCCTATTATCGAGTTTCCTTACAACAACAGCTACCACTCTAGCATTTAGATGGCTCCGTTTGAGGCTTTTATTGGGCGGAGATATAGATCGCTTATTGGTTGGTTTGAGGTAGGTGAGGCTACATTGATAGGGCCAAATTTAGTTCATGAGGCTATGGATAAAGTACAACTTATAAGGGAAAGGTTGAAAATAGCTTAGAGTCATTAAAAGTCCTATGTTGATGTGAGAGGAAGAGAATTGGAGTTTGAAGTTTATTATTTGGTGTGTTTGAAGGTGTCTCCCATGAAGGGGAGTGATGAGTTCAAAAAACAAAGGAAGCTTAGTCCTGATGTGTTGGTCCTTCATTAATCCTAAGCTCCTAGGTCTAAGCTTCCATCGTTACAAGCCTGATAGAAGTATATTAATGCCTAACCTATTCTAATTCATTCAACTTCCATGCATGCAAGTTTAAAGGTTTTTCATTGAAGATCAAGCCTAGAATTCTCAATTCTCTCTAAATCTCTTGTGGTTTCAAAGTCAAGTTGAGAATCAGTTTACCCAGGTATGTAGCTCCATGAATGAGAGTATCCTTTCACTCTCATACCCAAATTTCTCCTCAAGTTCATGAATTCAAGTGTTAATTCAAGTGTATGATCCTATGGGGTTTTATCCCAGTTTTTTGAAATTCTCTATGATTTATTTATGGGTCAATTTCATTCATGTTTCAACCATATATTAAGATCTATAGGCATATTTGTACCTATTTTGATGATAAATTCATGGTTTCAAGTTTTTAGGAAATTCTTCCCGATTATGCAAGTTTTATGAAATGTAAAATTTATGATTCTATTATGATTTTGGTTCTCCTAAGCTGAAACTTATGGTTTATTATTTATGATATGATTTCCTACAAGTACTCTTTATGAATTTATGATTTTCAAATATGGTGATTTTCTCAACGTATCTTCTTCAATATTTATGAGTTTATGAATTTGGCGGCTCATAGGCGCTTATTTCGTGGCCAATCATGTATTTCAAGTATGATCAAGTATGTTATGATTTAACTAGCCATGTTCTTCATGTATGATTTCATACAATAATTATATGATCCCTCATGTGCATGTATTTGGGAATACTATCAAGCACCCAGTAGGCACGACGTTAATTAAACTCCATGGTCTCAAAAATATGCCACCATAGGTATATATATTCATGGTTAACCCTACGGTGTCCCTCTTAGTGATATCACACCATTTACGTCCCTTTCTTGGCAAGCTTGGGAAGGCTCTACCCACTTAAGTAGAGATGGTAGGGCATCATGTAGCTCTAGCATGATAGTGTCGGTTAAGACGAGTCCTCTCATTATTCCTTTATGATTTATGAATTATCATATTTATGATACTTTGGATCAGGTTATGTTTTACAAGGTTCCTCTTATGATTATGATTATGACTAGTTTATGAATAGTTTTGAAAACCTTGAGTCCTCACGTTCATGTTATGATTATCACATCATGTTTTGAACTATCCTATTCTTATTAACTCTTATTTATTTTATTAGTCCATTTTTCCTTACCTTGCATACTCAGTACATTCAAAGTACGGCCATACTTTATGTTACATCTTTTCATGTTACAGGTCCAGCGATCCAACTCAGTCACGCCGTGAAGTCTTGCTTCCATATCAATCCAGTTTAGCCAGTGTTGGCGAGTCCTCATCTTTCGAGGAAATTCAGTTTAGTTCATTGTTTTTTATTACAGTTACAGGTTTTTATCGACTGGTGGGGATGTTGTCCCGTCAGCTCTTCAGTTATGCTCTTTTCAAATAGTATGTACAATCTCATCTTATCAGTGTTGACTCTGTTTATGATCATTATGTATGAAGACTTTCACTTATTCATGTTTGGTTAATCATTTTCCGTTAATTTATGCTCTTTAGCCACTATGATCATGCCATGGATCAAGTTGGAGCCACTCGTGGTTATAGGTTCCATGTATGGTCGAACCTATGTTCGGGTAATGAAAATGAATGTCCTTTATCATTCAGGCAAAGCTAATATAGTGGCGGATGCTCTTTGTAGGTTATCCATGGAGAGAGTGTATGCCATATCGAGGATGGGAGAAAAGAGTTGGTGAAGGATTTCCATAGGCCTCATTTAGGAGTTTTCCTTGTAGATTCAATGGATGGTGGTGTTATTGTTTAAAATGGATCAGAATCTTCATTGGTGACAGAGATTAAAGCAAGGCAAGATGAGGATCCTATCCTAGTCTAGCTAAAGGAAGTTGTTCGGAATCAGAAATTGGAGGCTTTCTCCCAAGGGAGATAGTGTACTCTGGTATTAGGCCGATTGTGTATTTCAATTGTGGATGATTTGAGAGAGCGGATGTTGAGCGAGGCTCATAGGTCTCGATACTCTTTGTCCATCCAAGTGCCGAGGATGATGTACTATATGATGTACGGGAAGTCTATTGGTAGAATGGTATGACGAAGGACATAGCTAAATTTAGGGCTAGTGTCCAAATTGCCAGCAGGTGAAAGTTGAACACCCAGAGACCTGGAGGAATGCTTCAGGATTCAGCATTCCTACTTGAAAGTGGGAAGAGATCAATATGGACTTCATTACAGGCATGTCTCATATGCACCAACAATATGACTCTATATGGGTGATAGTGGACAGGTTGACAAAATCAACCCATTTCTTATTGGCCGAGGATTATTCTAGGTTATACATTTGGCGAGTTAGTTCGATTGCATGGAGTTATTTTCCATCACCCGGATAAATTTACTAATTCACCTCTTTATTTTGGAGGTCATTTCAGAAGGGACTTGGTACTTAGGTGAAGCTTAGCAGAGCTTTTCACCCGCAGATAGATGGTCAGGCCAGGCGAACCATTTAGGCTCTTTAGGACATGTTTAGATCGTGTGTGATTGACTTCAAGAATAGTTGGTTTGATCATTTGCTTCTCATCGAGTTTGCGTATAATAGCGGTTACCACTCCGGCATTCAGATGGTTCGTTTGAGGCTCTTTTTGGGCGGAGATGTAGGTCACTTATTCGTTGGTTTTAGAAAGGTGAGGCTATATTAATAAGGCTAGAATCAGTTTATGACGCTATGGAGAAAGTTTAGCTTATTTGAGAAAGGCTGAAAACAAGTCAGAGTCATCAAATCCTATGCGAGACATTAGGAGAAGAGAGCTTGCTTTGAGGTCAATGATTGTGTGTTTCTAAAGGTATCCCATGAAGGGAGTGATGTTAGGCTTTGTACCATGCCCATTTGTCATGTTTTTACCCATATTCGATCATGTATTGTGTTCATAACCCCTAGTTTATGCTTAAATTCATGTATGTGTGTGTTTTATGTGCTAACAAATAATTTGAGTTGATTTGAGAAGGAAACTAGGCTAAATGGGCTCAAAATGATGGAAGAAATGAATATTTGAGGATCTAACGGGGTTGGTGCTGTGGCTGGCGCCCGCACCAAGTCCAAAGCTTCAAAGAAAAATTTCAGTACGGTGCTGGCTTGGGCGGTTCGCGGACTTTCTCTGGAAACTCAAATTCTTTGGAAGTTTGACTAAGTCTGTGGAAGATAGGAAGATCGGCGCGCCAGGGTCATTCCGGGTGGAAAATGTTGATTTTAAAGCCATGTCTTGAAGGGAAGAAATGTCATTTGAAGGCTCATTTTTAAATATAAGCCTTAGGTCGTTTGTTACGTACTTTTTGACTTCTTGGAGTAGTTTTGGACTTCTTTGAAGCAGCCTTTACTCATTTTTTATTCGTAGTTCATCCATGAAAGCTTGGCAAGATGCCATTTGGAAGAGAAAGACAAGGTTCTATAACTGAGTTTTTTCTTTTTTAATTCATATTTTTTTCATGATGATGATTAAGTATTTGTTTTTCCGCTTGTCTATGGTGGCTAAGCTCAATTCTAGTCATTCCCATGGTGAATGATTGATTGTTGACAAACTAAATAAACTTAGTTTTGATTCTTCTTATGTGGTTGTTTGTATTTATTTGTGTTAATTTATTATTTATGAGATTGATCACTTTAAGTAATGCATTGGCTTTTGGTTGAACTTGGAAAAGAAATCGAAAAGGGTTAATAATAAATATAGAACGGGAATTCAAACCCTTGAACCCATTGGTGATAGGATAGAAGTTATTGTTGAGGATAGGGATATACCCTTCAACCCCATTTAGTTAAAATACAAGTACGCATAATTGTCGTTTCATGATTATCCTGCAACCATAGGGATATAGGCATTAGAGGTTCATGAAATAGTTCTTCGATGCTAGGGATAATGGCAAGAAATGGGATAGTAACTTTCAACTAATAACCATAGGAAGAATCGTGCTAGTTTAATTATGTCTAGAAAATTCAACCTGAAACCAACCAAGTAGCATTGCCCCAGTGTCATCATTATCGATACAATCAATCTTGCATTTGTTTTAGTTAATTTTTACATTTGATGTTTAGTAGTTTAATTTTCCAAACCAATCTTCATTTTACTTGTTATGTAGATTAGTGAAATTAAAGTGACAACCTTATAACGATTAAATTGACAAGTCTCTGTGGATACGATATCTGGACTTAATAATCATATATTACTTGACGACCACCTGCGCTTGCATGCGCTTGGGCGACATCAAGATTTTGGCATCGCATCAGGGACTTGAATATTGTTTAATTGTTTGTTGATTATATTTTATTTCACTAGTCTATATATATTGTATAGATTTTTATTTTTCTAATTTTTGGAATCGTACCCTCTTCTCAACATGAAATATTAGTATATAAATGAGTTGAATGATGGTATTCATATTTTAGTGATCTTTGTTTGAATTGTGGAGGACCCCACTTGTGGAAACACTATGATACTTGTAGTGTATGTGATGGTCTGGATGGCCATTGGAATGGCTGTCCAAATTTTTGTTCCCCTTCCTAATCCTATTACGATCCTCTTTGTTGTTTTTGATGCGTATAGGAATAATGAAGAGGAGAAGATCATGCTCCAATAAGCAATATGGAAAAAATGATCCAGGACCATATGGAAGTAATGAGGGAGCAACTTACTGAACAAGAAACCTTAAAAGGCTAAGTGCTAAGCTCCACCCAGAAATGATGGCTGAGACTACAACATGGGCAGATTTGCAAGTAGTGGTGTCGCAATACTCAAGAGGAACCTAAAGTGGAAGGGAGAATAAAGCTCAGATAAGAGATGGATCAATATGGCTCAAGTATCCATGACCTGCTGGGTCTGTTGAATGAAAAAATTAAACATTTAGAGGCCCCATTATAGAGTGTTGTGGATACTAGCCAATGTGAAGGGAACAAGAAGAAGAATCCCAACCATTATACCATTCTCTGTTGGTAGATGTCGATGTTGAGGAGGTGGATAAAAGTAAGAAGATGTCAGCATAATGTAATCTTGGAGATGGGCATACTGATTATAATTACAGCACTTCTCGACATTGTGTTTGGGGGCAACCTAGAAATAGAGCCTTCCCAACCTATGGATAAGAGGTGTAGATGAGGAGCAATGCCCCTATTTTAAAATTCATTATGCCAAAGACACCCACAATGACATTCCCTCACTTAAGAGGCGAGAAGGGGAAAATGATGCAAATCTATTACTTGGTCCTTTCATGTTACACCCCTTTATCATAACAGAAAATTAGAAAATAAATTAGGGTGAAATTTATAAGCTCAAAATGAAAGAAAAAGTGGTGAAACTTTATGGCGTCGTCTTGCGTGACGTTCATCGAGGCGCTTGTTGGGGAGGCAACCCAATTTGTAATAGTGTGTTTGTATTATCATTATTTTTATTTTTTTATAGTGTCACATTTGGTTTTTATTTTCTTTTGTGAAGGAAGTTTGAGTACCCAAAGTCAAAGCTAAGGAGCATGATTTGAGTTTTAAGTGTTGGGTCATGTGACCCGTGAATCCAAGAAACCTGCTGCTAGCCAAGTCTTAGGGTCCTCGAGTATTTCTTTACCCATATCGATTTTACTTTATAGATGCTCTAAGGATAGGGAAGCAACGATTTTAAGTGTCGGGTGAGGATATCTCTAAAGTTTTGAGATTAAGAGGTGATCATGATAGCAAGTTTGATTGTTTTATTTTGAAAATTGCATGTTCATCCACTCTTCGCTTTTTCTTATAGCTCGTTCTTTTTCAAGGGGCCCTTTGAACCGTGTAAAATTTTTGTTTTATTGTGAGTCGTTGTAGTCATAGAGTAATGGCGTTTCCCTATGATAGATGGATGAAGACCATCTTAAGGGAAATTTAGTCACATTTTTATTTTTGGAATGAGTCGTAGCTCAACCACTTGTATGCTTGTTGATATTCTTCTTAGCCCTTTATGTGGTAAATAGAGTGGTCATCTTGATTGCATGAGTTATAATCACGAGAAGACACACACATATCTCATTATTTGACACAACATATCCTTAAGGCTTGTTATGAATTTAACTTGTCATTCAATATGATTGTGTGAATGTGTAGCTGTAGAAACTGATTAGATTCTTGTTGCCATGAGAGTTAAGTTGAATTGTTTTGTATGTGTATAATGTAGCATTCAGAGCTTGACTTTGTATATGTAGGATGACTAGTTGGTAGGGAGTTGAGAGATGATCAAGGCACTTCTTTGAAGAAATCATTTTTTTCCCTCTAATTATTTGACCTTCCTAGTTTTTCTCCTAGTTAACCCTTTGATCCTAAAAACCTTATTCTTTCTGTAGCCTCAATAGTAGCTTAATCCCTCTATTTGTGAGACCTCAGAATTATTAATCCAAAGTAGTCTTTATGATGACATCCAAAATATATTCTTAATTCAAAGAATATACACGGTGAGAAGTATCAAAACAAGTAACAGGACGAGTGCTGGGGTCGAATCCCACGAGGACTGGGGAATGATAGATTCAAACGTCGATTGAGAAATTGATGTTAGATTTCACCATATATATTTAATATAAAAGCAAGAGGAAAATGGGGGTTAAACTTTGCAGAGAATTACACAAATTGATTTAGTGAACTAAAAACAACAAGATTAGCTAAGTTGTTGACAATAATAATTATGTAAACCACAAGAGGTGCGATTAGATGAAATACTAACTAGATCTGGATAAGGCCAAGTTATTTCATAAGTTCAACAAGTATTAATAATCTCAGGAAGTAGGTAGCCTCATCTTCCCAACCTATTGACTACCCTTAGCTAGAGTTTCTCGAGAATCTAGCTGCGTTTAGCTCAACTCAGGTGATTTGGATCAACTTCACTATTAGCTTCCAATTAGGAAGGAGGAAGTAATTTCAGCTATTTCTAGCTTAATTTTACAATCTCATATCAATACCCACCACTAGATTCCCTTCTAATACTTAATCTCTCCCGAGCAACAATCAAGCAAGTATAGATAGACGCATATTATAATCAACAGATCTTCATTAATAGATTGAAGGGAATCTAATAAATTTACACTTAATTGAACATTATGAAGATGACTCTGGCAATACCCAATCAAATTAACTATTCATCATCACACACCTCTAGTTAATGATTTTAGCTACTCATAGTTAAGAAATTCAAAAACACATTCATCAATAGCATCTTGTTGAATTCAATAATAAAAGTAGATAAATCAAAAGCACAATTATCCTTCAACTACAATTGAAACTTAATAATACCAAAGAAGAAAATAGAGAAGAGTATTTTTTACAAGTTTCAATCAAAATCCCTTTCTCAGCTAAAAAATTGTCTTTAGCTAAAAAGAGAAATAATGATGTGATGTACTTCGATTTTCTCTCAATTTCTCTATATCTATATCTTCTTTTTCTCTCCTTTTTCTTCTCTCTCTGTACAAAGTACTTCTTTTTCTATTTATAACCTTAAAAGTAGGGTACTTTTCCTCCCTTTTTCAATAATGGACAATTATACCCTTAATAGCACCGTTCTGAAATCGGCGAAGGTACCAGCGATTCGCCAGCAGAAATTCGTGAACCACTGGATATCTGCTCTTCTTCTGTACTCATTTCGGTAGAATTCCAGCGTGATTCACTCGGCGTCTCACCGATGCCAATCGCGGACCAGATCTTCAATGCCAATTCCATAATTTCTAGTGTCATCCTTGACTGAACTGGCGACTCGTCACTAGTGAGTCATGAACCGTCGGTGGCATTCATCCTCTAAGGAGTGACCTTGACTTTTAGCTGACATTTCGCCGGTTAACACCTGGGCCTCACCTCTAATGCTCATTTCCTCCTTTTTACTCCATTTTTTCTCTTTACTTCAAACTTAGGCATCTACACACAACAAAAGCAAAGGGCATATAATTCAAATAATCAACTCAGGAAATAACAAAAACTCATATTTAGAGAGTCTAATGGTTGGTAAATTACCAACTCATCAAACCCCAAGCAGATCATTGCTTGTCCTCCAGTAATACAATACTTTAACTATTGAGAAAAAGGTCACATCTCTTCACAATCATACCTCGCCGAATACCTGGACTATGACAACCCAAAAATACTTACCACGCTCACCGAAAAGAGAAGAAAATACCCCAAAAGACCAAAACAATGATGATTCTTCAAGCAAGCAACAACTTTTTATCAAGTGAAGCTTTGAAAGGAATTATTAATCCTACAGGGCATTTTTCAACCCGTACTTTCACATAGCATCCTAAAGTTATAACCACTGAAAATTCAAAGCTTTCCTTAGGGTTTGCACTCAACTTTTCTATGTCACATTAACTCTAAATGCTCATGCATCCTTATAAGGAATGATGCACTCACCCAGAGGGAGTGGGTGATGCCTTTCATTTTTTTAACACTACCCCTTATAACCCCTCTTTTTCTTCCATCCTTAGCCTTATTACCTCACAAGGGAACACCAATTCACACAAATAGTCTTATTCTTTTTCAAATTCATCTTTTATTGCACTTTGACAAAAGATAATGTTCCCTTCACACTATGATTCTTGTCTTCCCCGTTTGTTTTCCATGCCCTAAACATAGGCTCTTGCCTCATTTTTTCACACTTTCTTTTCTCATTCCCATCTTCTTAGGCCACGAGCCTTACTTCAGTACTTATCTTTGTCATTAGAATTTAGGAGAATAGGGGAAAAAGAGGTATTGTTAAGTACATTAAGGCTTGTAATGTGGTTGTAAGGAAAGGTTTTAGAGCTCAAAATTGGCTAACAGGATTAATCATCATGGGCATATGGTGTGTGGCTAGACAACTGGAGCCTAAACTCATTTCTTATTGAAACTACATCTAGGATTTCTCCTTGAATCATACTTGGAGAAAGTTCTAGACAGAATATAATGCGCAAGATTAACAAATACATCCTCGCCACAAAATCACTCTTGTAAATACAAGAGTCATTTTCTATTATACCCCAAAAACGAGATCATACCCCGGGAGTCAAACGGGGAAAATCTAGAAAATATTGCAGTAGTGTAGGACAAGTCTTTGGAGCAACTCTTGAGAGACCCCATGAGTCGTGGTGGCTCGTGTAGCGAAGCTAGAGGCGGGCTGAGGTTGAGGTCCCACGGATGTGGGAGCGACTCATCAGATCAGCAGTAGGATAAGGTTAGGGATTAAAATAGGAGGAATCTTACCATTCTGTACTTATCGGATGGGACCCCACGAATCGTGGTCAGTCCTAAGCTCGTAAGGTAGGTTGTATTGACCTATGGAGATATTAGTGAGAGTTGAAGCGTGCTTAACGCGGGGCGACACGACGAGTCGTTGCCCGTCTGACAGGTCGTCAGGTCACCCGTTAGGGTTATCTGGCAGTTATTTTCTGTGAATTAAATGGGGGCCTTCTTGTAATTTCCTAAGCCTAGGCCTAAAATATGTCGGTTTAAGGTCGAAATAGAGGTCTTTTAAGGGAGTTAGTCCATGTTAAGCCTCATTTGTGCATGCAAGAGCTAGAGAAGGGAGTAGAAGGTGATTCAAGTGTTCTTCCTCAAATTTCTCCAATGGTTCGATGTTGGTGAATAACAATGAGCTAGGGCCAAATTAAATTCATGAAGCTACGGAGGAGGTTCAGATAATAAGGAAAGGATTGAAAACAACCCTAGTCTAGAAAGTCTCATGCGGATGCGAGAAGGAGGGATCTTGAGTTGAGGTTGAGGTATTCTCCAATGAAGAGTGATGCGATTTGAAGAAAGGGGAAACTCAGTTCCTAATATGTTGGTCCCTACCGAGTTGTGAGAAGAATTGGTAAAGTGGCATGAGTTTAGACTTTCCATCGGAGTTACCTCGGTTCATCCCGTCTTTCATGTGTCGCTTTTGAAAAGTGTTTGGATGATCAGCCTTGGTAGACCCTGTAGACAGCTTTGGTGAAAAAGACAGCCTCGATTATGAAGAAATTCCCGTTGAAATCTTGGATCGTCACATCCGGAGGCTGAGGAACAAAGAAGTAGCTTAAGTTAAAGTATTATGAAGACATCAGCATGTTGAGGGAGCTACATTGGGAAGCCAAAGCAGATATGATGGCTAGATACCCACACCAGTTCCCTACCGGCTCAATTTCAGTTTGAGGTATCAGTTTTTGCACTAAACCACTAATCAGTTTTCATGTCCCGTTCATGCATACAAGTTTGTTTTATGATGTAGTAAATTTAAGAGATTTCTGCATTTAGCTCAACTATGTGGTTCTTTTCGGAGGTAGTCAATTCGTCAGTTTTAAACTTAAATGATTAGTATTTGTATATAGTGATAGCTTGTTTCTGCGTTTTCTGCATGTTTCTAATATTCAAGGAGGAATGTTCCCAAGGGGGAGATATTGTTATACCCCGGGAACCCAAGGATCGGACACAGGGAGTCAAATGGAAAATCTGGAACCCAAGGAGACCCCACGAGTCAGGTGGCTCATGGGAAGGCCTGGACTGGGCTGAGGAGTTCAGGTCCCCACAGGCGTGGGAACGACTCGTGGTGCTTCTACAAGTCGTCAGGTCAACCGTGGGATGAGGTTGAGGATTAAATAGGAGGTCTAACCGGTGTACTTAACGGATAGGACTACAGTGCGTGGTCAGTCCCAACGTCTCATGAAGTGGGTCATGAAAGCCTATGGAATTTTAGTGAAATTTAAGGCAGTGTACTTGACGGGCGGTGTTCGGACCAAACTACTCGCAAGTGCGTGGTCGCCTAGTAGTAAAAAGTGGCTTTATTTCAAGCCAAGTATGGATCCCACGAGGACTGAATTACAGTAGTAATTAACTATTTTTAGTGAACGGTATCGCTGTGAATGTAGACAACCAAACAAATAATGTTTTATGAGTCAATATTAATAGTTAATAATAACCTAAGTAAAGATTGTAATTTAAAGTCTGAACAATAGCAATGAACAAGGTGAGTTAAGGCAAGCATGCATAGATGTAATTTATAAATTAAAATCAGTCAATCTTCTCTTCGGTTGTTAGTCAGGAATTAATAGCCTATGGGTGGATCTTTCGACTCCTATCCAATTAAAAAGAATCATGAGACGTACATTACATTTTTGTGATGCAAGAACACCATGCTATAGCCATACATAACAAATTCCATAAAACACTAATACGACTTTCGGATATATTTTTATTCTGAACGTAAATCTTCTCTCAATTTTCTCAACTAAGAAAAGATCATATCACCAATTCACATCGATCCAATTAATTTCCTTTACAGAATCAAAATTGGAATTCTAAGATATACATTAACATTGGCCAAACATTAATGTAGTAAAAATAAGAATTGATAGAACAACCATTATAGAAAAGATGAAAACTGAAATGATTAATAATTACATTCCTCTACAATTATCCTTAACCTCAGCAAGAGTGAAATTAGCCACTCAATTATGGATTAAACATCGTCAAACAAGTAGAATTCATACAATCAATTGAAATTAAGAAAAAAGGAAGAATTAACCTAAATTTCTAATCCTCTCAAGCGCACACTAATCACGTTCTTGCTCCAAAAAATGTCAGAATGTTTAAAATAAAACCTAAGTGTGCTATTTATACTAGTGGGAATTTTTCCGAAATAACAGCAACGTGGCGCAGTATCGCGAACCTGCTCAAATGCCACGGTGCCTCCTTGGTTTCTTGAAACTTCGGTTCCCGAGGTAAATGCACATAGCGTGGCATGGCATGTATTCTTGGAGCATTGCCTCAATGCCATGTGCCATCGCACTGTACTAGAACTTGAGGTTCAGGGTAATCACCCTCAGCGTGACACGGAGTGCATCGCCGAACCTTGCCTCCGTGCCGCGGAGCACTTATCTCAGGTGGACTGGTTATCCTTCCAGGAAGAATGCCTCCGCGATGGTAGCATCACACGGAGCAAGACCTCTACTTTGACCAATTTCCCTTGTCAACTTCCACTTCTTGCTTCCAGTCCATTCCCACACTTCACCAACGTAGATTAGCTTCCAAAAATTCCTTCTCGCAAAACAACACTAATCATGTTGGTTAGTATAAATTTACATTTACATAAAAATCACATGAGAATGCACACATAAAAATAGATAAGCAAGTAGAAATGAAGTATTTGAGTATCACTTGGGCATGAAATTCTGCTCAAGATCACCTCCCCACACTTAAAACCTTGTTCGTCCTCGAACAACACTCTCACATCTCATGCAGTGAAACCCACGCATAGCTAATTTTGCACGACCATTCAAGCTACGGCTATACAGATTATTTAAGATAGCAAATCATCAGAGAGCATGTGGCTTCATCAATAAAATGAAGTACACCACATTATGACCTCTACCTCAAGAATCGATTCTCGATCTTGGCAAACTTGTGCAAATAATTGATCAAGACATCCAACACGAAATTTTAACTCTCGTCAAGCATGTGCCCTCAACACAAGAGAATTACCCATGTGCACTCATAATATTTCCAAAGAACTACATGTAGGGGGTATATGAATACGATTCTGTTTGGCTCTCCCAAAGAATTCCTGCATCATGTCGTGAGCCATAAGCTTGCCCCTAGTGTTTCTCACTAATATATGGATGCGTGATGTAAGATCACGTAAGACTTAATGGTTTTGTAATATTAAGCTAAGGAACTAGTAAAATCTTAAGGCTAACCAATAATAGAACTAGCTTCCTTAAGCGATTTTTCAATACATCCCACCATCATTACGGACATTGCTTCTTCCTCCTCCTCTCATTCTTGAATTTTCTGCTTTGTTTTTGTTCCCATTTCTTTAAGCACACTCGACTTACTAGCAAAGAGTATTTAAGCATCTTTATGTTTTTTCTCATTCATTGATTTTCTTACTCTCTACTATTAATTACTCAATTTCAACAAGTGCACCTTTATTCTTCTTTAACTTTCACAACTTCCGCCCTTCCGTTTCACACTTCTTACTACTTCACTCTTTGGGAAAATGTTTTTATCATAAGTTCTTAAGAGTTTTTGGATCAAATTCACGGCTAAATAAAAGAAGTTAAGCTGGGTTTATCTCTCAAAGAATAGGCTAAAGGCTCAATAGGGCTAACTAGGATGTAAAATTCAAGATAGGTATGATAAGGAAACTTTGGTTCATTCAAAGAAATGCCTACATCCTTTCCTACAATCCACATCCTTCATTTCGTTTAGTATACACACCAGGCAGAAGTTCTAGACATTCACAATAGCATGGAATAGTCAGAAACCTAGCCTCACACTCCACTGCACATGCTCAACTTAAGAAACATATTCACAGACTCTTCAATCGATTAATCACAAGAATTCACTATTAAGCCTCGATCACACCGAATCAGATTCTAGGGCCTAGGTATCTCAACAAGTTTAACATGTTTGCATGCTTTCATACGAATCACACTTGCATCTTACAATCATGTGTAAAAAGTAACAAGAATTTTGAACCATTAATCGGCGACACGTTTGGGAAAAATGAAAAGAAAGAAGAAAATAAAGAAAAAAACTACACCTACCGACTATGTTTCCCTTAAGACGGTCGTCATCCATCCATCATAGGGAACAGTCACTATCTACGACGTCGGGACTATTCTCGAGAAAAGCACCGAAACAAAACAAGAAAGCCAACATAAAAAATTAAAAAAATTTCGATAGAAAAAGATAAATATAATTGAAAATATTTACATCACACAACAACAGCTGAATTCATTACAACACCAACATCAGTTACAAAACATGGAAACACAGAGTCATACGGTCAAAATTAGCACAATCACAAACAAACATAAACATAACAGCTAGCACCTAACTACTCCCACCCCACACTTAATCGGAACACTATCCCCAGTGTTCACATAATTGCAATTTAACAACAAAGTTTGGGTGGTGAAATACGATCAATCAAATATTCATTTCTCATCAAAGGTGCCTTGCCCATCTCAAGAATCAAGAATCACCCCGCCCGTCCACGTCGACTCAGCGTCGGTCCTCCGGTGTGTATCCTCATAAGTGAGGGTCTGTCATCATCCACGAGCTCCACAAATGTAGGCTCCAGTCAGCATAAAAGCTTCCGGGCATTCTCATTGAATGGATAATCCAACCCGAGCTACCACAACTCATCCTCCGTTGCGGGCCTTCCACCGATGCGCAACTTCAACATCTGATCCATGATCGGGCCATGTATTGATGTCCAAACATGCCTCATGGGATAAGCACAAGCCCATGAGTAGTGTAAGGTGCCTTGGTTTTGGTAACATCCAATGCACGCCTATCAATCTGAGGGATGTAGTCTAGGGCCTCCTCCTCATGCCGTGGCCCCCTCAGGAAAGTGGTGGGCAGACCACCAAACCCATACCTATGCCCTGATCGATCGGGCTCTCTTCATAGCGGAGATAATCTGCCCCAACATTAATTTCTATCCCCCTTCATCAGCCTCCCTTACACCAGAACAAACTCTATCCCAGGTGACATCAGTCATGTGCACCGCCGGATCGGAACACGAGCAAACAATTTTCAACCAAATCGGGCCTCCTCTGTTCATCATGACGAGGTATGCAGTACTAGCCCCTTTCTTGTGCCTACCTCACCTGTACGCTCGTCGAGCTCAACATGAGTGCGTTTGATATCCGTGTAAGGTGGAGTGAAGTTCAGATGACGGAGGACATGAGCGTATGTGTCTCGCGCCCCCAGGATTGCATTCAAATGGTGGGGTTCAAAGGAGACCACCTGCCCTCGATCTTGATAGGGTGGCTGCGCAAGGTCAGGTTCAGTTAGCATAGAATTCCCGAATAAGATGGAGATGGCACTCTATTGGATTCTTCAAAAATGAAGTTTAGTCAGCAGTGTCAATCCTGTGTAGAGAATCCGGGGAAATTCCTGTGCCAGTGGTTCCCGTGCTATCTGCTCCTCCGGGAAGTACTTAGTTTCCTTGTGTTTGGCATACCATTTCTTCCCTCATCCGTCACCCATCTGATTCCATCTTGTCATTTCCTCGAACGCTGGTGCTGCTGGTACTACTGCCTCGAGTCTTACTCTCTTTCTGCTGGCGCTCGATGTGGATGCTCCCTTGCCTTTGTCTGTCTTCCTAACATTTTCCTGTGCATTCAAAACATATAGTTCCAATGTTATTTGAGCCATTGTTGGCTATGACTAAGGTTGGGCTTAATTTGATCACCCCACACTTTGTCTTTAGTCGTAGTCAACAGAATTCGACAAGACATTCATGTTTTTGCAATTCTTAATTCTCAACATTCTCGATGCATTCATAAGAGTCGATGGAACAATTTCTTTGTACTACTCGAGACTTCATACAATGAATTATAAAAATTCCTCCATCGATTCAATTATATCATCATGAGCACTTTTGCAATTTTTTCAACAACCTATGTTAATTCTCTATTTACATCCCCAGAAAATCCATCTTCTACCATAGCCTAATAAACTTCAATCACAATATGTTTCACTTCAAACAACATGCACAACCCAAGAAATATCACATTTTAACGCATTTCTTCTTTTTCCTATTCAATCCTCAACCCTAGTTATCAACATCGTAAGAATTTCAACAATCATGCAACTATTGAGTTAATCTACTCACATCAATCCTATGAACATCATTAAATCATAACTCAATTGATTACAACCTTTTTAATCACTTAGGGCAAGAGTTTAATCACAAAAACCTGTTCAAGAATAGAAAAATTAAGGCAATAATAAGAAAAATTCAAGAACATACCTTTACTTTGATGAAATCGAATAAAAATCAAAGAAATTTGCTCACTAGGTCCATGGCACGTTGAGGGAGAAGGTATTTTGGGGTGTTGGTCGCGGAGGATTTGAAGGAATGGGTAAAAAATGAAGGGATTTGGGTTAAAAGGGGATTTTTCGCGCAGGTTTACCCGGTGACGAGGTGACCCGACGTGAAAGACACCTCAACGTGTCACGGAGGAAATCGCGGAGGCCATGCTCTGTGACACGGAGCCAACACTGAGTGATATGGAATTTTAAAAAATTCCGGAATGACCTCATCGTTTCACGGAGAATAGCAGCGGAGGCCCTCCTCCGTAAAACGGAGCCAACGCGTTGGCTCACTGGAATTTTTTCCTAATTTTTATTTTCTTACCTTGATTTTTTTTTCCTTTGCGCGTTTTTGTATTTTGGCCCCTCCGTTCCACCTGCAAATCATTCAACCACAAAAAATTCATTAGAAATCATGAGTTTTGCCTCTCAACTATTTTCATTTTTTTTTCAAATAATCCTAACTATTCTATTACATCACATTCAAGGGTTGCCTCCCGTGCAACACCTGGTTTATCATCGCGGCTCGACGCTATTAATCCTTAATCATCCGCTAAAGAGATGAAGCGTCTTCTCTCGGAGCCGCGTCTTCACCCCGGTAATGCTTACATCTTTGTCCGTTCACCAAAAATGTGGAACTTTTTATCCTCTTGCCACAATTCCACCGCCCCATGTGGAGTCATTCTCACCACTTCAAACGGCCCTGACCCTTTGGACCGCAACTTTCTGGGAAAAGTTTCAACCTCGAATTAAACAACAACACTTTTGCCGACTCAAAGGTCAATTGCACCACTGTGCCTGTCGTGCCACCTTGAGTTTTCTCCTTGTAGCATTTAGCACTTTCATAGGCGTGCCATCGAAACTCATCTAATTCGCTTCTTCCATCAACCTCTTCTTCTCTGCTAACTCCGGATCCATATTTAGCTTTCTTACAGCCCAAAAAGCTCCGGTGTTTCTTCTCCATAGGTAGATGACATGCCTTTCCATAAACCAATCTGTACGGAGAAGTCCCAATGGATATCTTGTATGCAGTTCTGTAAGACCACAACGCATCATCAAGTTGGCTTGCCCAATCAATTTTGTTTTGCATTCACTTGTCTTAGTAGAATCTGCTTTATCTCTCTATTTGTACATCCACTTGCCCACTAGTTTGGGGATGATGCGCTGTCTCTACTTTGTGCCGCACCCCCTTGCCACTGTAGTTCCTGAAACTGCATTCACAAAATGGCCCCTCCATCACAAATAATAGCTCGGGGCGTCCCCGAACATGGTGAGAAATTTGCTTGTTCACAAACTTGGCCACTACCTTGTTATCATTCTTAGGACAAGCTGCTGCCTCGCCCCACTTAGATACATAGTCAGCACTACAAGGATATAACGATTACCAAACGACAGTGGAAAGGGCCCATGAAGAGTCTATTCCACGATCGTGAGAAATAACATGTCCAAGTGATACTTGATAACTTAAATTAGTCTTGTTTATCTAAGTTATTTTATACATTTTCATGTAATTTTATATTAAATTATAATTTAAATCTTATCAATTATTTAATTTTACAATTTGCTTTTAAAATATTTATGAATAAGAACTAAATCATAAGTTGGTGAAGAAGGAATGGAGTCGGAAGCAGCGGGCGATAGTCGGCAAGGAAGTAGGCCATGGCAAGGCTGGCACGCGCCAGGCAGCGTGCCACGATGTGCATATTGCGCGCCCAACATAAATGCCACGCGATACCAGGCAAGCGTATGACGACAAGCGAGCATAGCACCAGCGCACCCGGCCTGCCGTGCCACGGCATGCCACCCGCGCCACAGGGAGGTGTCATCGCTGCCCAAGCAGCGTGACACGCGGCAAGGGCTGCCGAGGGTCAACTTTTGGGCAATTTCCAGAGAGCCTCCGCGTTTGGGCCATGTCGAGGAGGCAGTGCTCCGCGTTGCACTCCGTGACACGTTATATTATTCGGAAAAAATTCCCACTAATATAAATAGCACACTTAAGTTCAGTTTTAGATTCTGACTTGGTGGAGCAAGAAGTAGGTTACAGGCAGTTCAGGGGACGAAAATGTTAGGGTTTCTCTCTATCTCTTTCTCCTTTCTTTCAATTGTTTGTATGATTTATACTCATTTAACGATGTTTAATCCACAAATGAGTGGCCTAATTTCCCACTTCTTGCTGAGTTGGAACAATTGTATTGAATGTGATTGTTGATCATTTTGTTTTCATCTTTTCTTCCATAGTTGTTCTATTAATTCTTGTTCTTACTGCATTAATGTTTGGCCAATGTTGATGTAAATATAAAAAGTCAGTTTCACTTGAGAGAGCTTGAGAATTGGAAAGTTGTGAATTAATAGGATATGATCTGTTCTTTGTTTGGGAAAATTGAGAATTAGTTTCTTCAGGATAGAAATATACCTGAAATATGTATTAGTCAATTGTGGAATCGGTTTTGTATGGCTAGAACATGAATTGCTTCTTATCACGAAAATGTAGGTGGAAGGTTCATGATTCTTAAGTTGGGTTAAATAAGAGAGTTTTAATCCATAGGCATAAGTTCCGACTAGCAACCGGAGAAAATATTAACCAACTTGTATCGATAATTAATTTCTTTACATATTCGTTTCAGCCTCAGCATACTCATTCATAGTTCGGACTCACTTGTATATTCATTTAGCCTTAGTATAAATTTAGATAACAAAATATAAAAACTTTTCTTTACATTGTTGTCTGCAATTTTGAAGGGATTGTAAATTGACACTTGAATAGATTTGCCCCGTAGTCCGATCCCTGTGGGGTGATGCCCAGCTTACTTGAGCCACTTACTTCTTGTTCGACCACGTGCACTTAACGTGTAGTCATCCAGACTGCCGAACAAGTTTTTAGCGCCATTGCCGGGGACTACAGCCAATTGGCAAAATTTTCTTAAGTGTTAGTTTATTATTTCTATATAAGTGCTGACAACGTGGTTTTGATTTAATTTTTAATCTTTTTGAATTTTTTTAAATACCCTTCTTGACATGACATCGTGGAACACAAATGGTTTAAATGGTGAATACTCATATTTTGATGAATCTTTTCTGAATTTCGGAGGACACCACTTGTGGCAACACTGCAACACATTAACATATGTAGTCGTCAAGTTAGCCGTTGGGATGGCTGTCCGAATGCATACTCCCCTTCCCCGAGCCCCTACTACGAGTCCTTCTATTGTTTTTGATGAATATGGGCATGCTGAAAATGAGGACTTGGGACGCCAAGCTCAAATAAAAAAGACATGCTGAAACAACTCCTTGAGCTTAATCTGCAGAAGCAACGAAGGCAAAAATGGAAACATTGATAAGTCAGGAAGAGGAGAATGCAGAGGCTCTAAAAGGATGAGCGTTAAATTACGGAGATGATGGGCGAGGCTGAAGCTTGTGATAAGTTGTAGGTGCCAGTTTTAGGCAATATTCAGAGGGATTCAAAGGAAGACAAGGGTGAATTTGCACATGAAGCCTGACATTTTAGAACCTCTTGAGTGTCCTCGTGATGAGATCATACTTGTAGGAAATTCGTTCGAGGAGAGAGATAGAGTATACCCCACTTGATGCTATTGGAGAGATAGATGTTGATGCGGAAAAGAAGTATACAAGTAAGAGGAGTCAATTACATTGCAGCTTCAGAATCAAGGTGCATTGGACCCCCTCAACATTTTTCTACCTTGAGGTTGGTTGAAGACATAGAAATAAAGTCTTCCAAGCTTAGAAAGAAATGTCGAGAGGACCAAGCCCCATATATTACGAAATTTTATTTGATTCCAATATAGAAAAAATGGCTTCACTTCACGTAAGGGCCAATAAACGTCAAAGGCGACATCTACTGCTTGGTTCTGACAATTTTTCACCACCACCCTAGAACATAAAAGGAAATTAGAAGAAATTGGGGTGAGATTCATATCCTCAAGGTGGAGGAAAAAGTGGTGAGCGACACGTCGTGCCGCGGCGTAAAAATGAGAAAGGCGCACTTGAAACGGCAAAGGGTACCACTGGAATACCATTTTAATATCTTGCATTTTACTGATTTTATTTATTTTCATCTTTCGTTGATTTGGTGGAAAGTTAAGCACGAGATGGAGGAAGTAAAGTACCCTTGGAAGAGGAAGCTAACAAACATGGAAGAGAAAAAAAGTGTGGGGTCGAACACCCACCTGTGTAAAGTTGAAAACCATGTTGTTTGCTAGGCTTAAAGGCCTCAGGGAGTATTTCTCACCCTCTTTAAATATTAATTTGATGCTATGAGGACATAGCATGATTCAAGTGTGGGGTGAGGGAAATTTGAGAAATTTCAAAATTTTGTCTTAACAAATTGTTGGTGATCTGTGCTTGTGAAAAAAATTGGAGAAATTTGAAAAAATTTTGTGAGTCAAGCATGAATTCATCACTTATTTGGTTTTTTCTTGTCGGTTCTTTTCAGGCAGGGTCTTTGAACCGAAGAATAAAAATTTTCCTTGTCTGTATATAATGTTTTTAGTCATAGTTAGAGACTATTTTCGACGATGGATGGATGGCGACCGTCTTGAGGAAAAATTAGTCAATAGGTTTTGGTTTTTGAACTCGTAGCTAATTGATGGCTTGATGCTCTTATTACGTGCTATGCATGATTGTAAAAAAGAGCAAATGTGGTTAGTTTTGAAGCATGCAGGAAGTGTATAACTGTGTGTGAGACACTTAGGCTCTTGAATTTGACTCAAGGTGATTGAAGCTTAATTTTAATTCGTGTGATTAGCTGAGTTAAGAGTCTGCTGACTGTGTCTTTATTTGAGCATGCCATGAGGTGTAAGTTTTCGAATATTCCGTGCTGGGGATTGTCTAGAGCACATAGTGTGTATATAAAATGAAATGAAGGATGTAGATTGTAGGAGATAGTTTAGAGCATTTCTTTGAATGAACTTAAATGTCGTGCTATTGTGGATTGTCTAGAACTTGCCTGGTGTGTATATAAAATGAAATGAAGGATGTGAATTGTAGGAGATGATTTAGGCATTTCTTTGAATGAACTTAAATGTTATTCCTCACTTTACCTACCTTGAATATTTAATCCTAGTTAGCCCCATTGAGCCTTGAGCCTATTCTTTGATAGCGACAACATAAGCTTAATCCTTTTTCTTTCATTAGCCTTGAATTCGATCGAAAACTCCGAAGCGCTTAAGTGAAAAATCCGAAAGAGTGAAGGAGTGAGAAT
>JACEIK010007787.1:0-11478 GCA_018107945.1 Datura stramonium
ACTACAAATCACATGAGAATGCACAAATAACGATAGATAAACAAGATGAAATGAAGCATTTGAGTATCACTTGGGCATATAATTCTGCCCAAGATCAAAAAGCAAAACTAATACTTACAACGTTAATAGAAAGAAACTCACTTGATTATTGAAACAATAAAAAAGAACAATTCAGCAATTGTCTCGAAGTTCCAAACGTAAGACACCAAACCTGTATATAAAAACTTGAGACTTAGAATTCTAATCTTACTTAAACACTTTTGGAACTTGAAACTTGATTCTTAAAACTTGATTATTACATGAAAATAAAGGGGTATTTAAAGTAGTAGATTTATGTGTTGCTTGTTCCTTGTTGAATTTGACTTGGACTTGATTTTCCTTTTCCTAGTTGAAGTAGGAAATCCAATTTTTGCCCTTTTTGGAAGCCTTGCCGCGTTGTCTACCTCATTGCCGTGTCCAGTTGTGGTAACGGGTCACCTAACGACTCGTTGTGCATGGGCACGAGTCGTTAGGCCCCTCGTGGTCTAACTCTTTTAAATTTCCAGTGTACCTTACGGTTGGTTCTAGTGATCTGTGAACGAGTCATTAATTCAACTAACGACTCGTTATGTCTTTCGTCATCTACACTGGTTACTTTGTCAATAATTCTTCTTAAGTCCTCAGTACTGACTTCACGACTCGTTACCAGATGTAACAAGTCGTTCCCTCAACCCATCAGGTACACTGTTTCTTCATCTTCCAAAATCAACCTTTGCCCATGACTTCAGCTTCTTTTCATCTTCATTCCATAAGCCTCAAATACATTCAAATCCATCCTTTTTAGCCCTGAAAACATCTAATCACATGCGTTAGATAATTTTCACAAATATATAACATAAACACATGCAAACACACATAATTTATTCTCAAAACATAGTAAAGTACGTGCAAAAATATGTCTATTAAGTGCGTGAGTACGCCCTTCATCACTTACATACCTGGGAATGGTGAATTCTAACACCTTCTAATTGCCCAAGCTGAGATTCCAATGGAAACCTTGAGATCTTGCCTTGAATCACCTCTTCAAACCTTCAAACTTGCATGCATGGGAAGAATAACTTAGAAGAGGTTTTCCTCTGCTAAAAACTCACTAAAACGAGCCTTAAACAACGTAATATAGGCCCCTAGGATTTAGAAATTACAGAAAAGCCCTTACTAAAATCTCTGAAAATAACTGCCAGGGGGTCCCAACGAGGGACCTAACGATTCGTCATGAAGGGCCGCGACTCGTCAAGTCGTCCGTCAAGTACACTAGTTAATAGATCATTTAGGGCTCGTAATAGGTGACGTAACGATTCGTTCCTTGAGACCACGACTCATGGTCACCTCCCGTCATGTACACTGCCTCAACATCAAATGAAAACTCACCTTTCTTTATCATGACTCACCTCACGAGTCATTGAGACTAGCCATAACTTGTGGGGTTGTCCCGTTATGTACACTGGTCGATCCTTATATTTTATTTTTCAACTTCACTCCACGTCTAACTTAATGACTTGTGTTGGCTAACCATGAGTCGTTCCCTCACCCGTGGGGACCACCAACCTTTATTTCATCCAGACCTCCCCATGAGTCACCTGACGACTCGTGGGGTCTCCTCAAGAGTCGTCCAACGACTGGTCCTTCAACTGAAGCACCCATTTCCAGTTTTTCCCTGTTGCAACTCCCGGGTTTGATCTTTGAATTCTCGGGGTATAACAATATCTCCCCCTTGGGAAAATTCATCCTCAAATGTTAGAAACACACAGAAAATAGAAACATGCAGTTATCATATGCAAATACTAATTATATAAACCGAAAATTGACGGAATGACTACCTCCGAAATAAACTACATAGCTAAACTGAATTCAGACATCACATACATCTATCATAACATAATTCAAACTTTTTCACATGAACTAAACATGGAAAATGATTAGAGAATTAAGGGAAAAACGGATACCTCAAACTGAAACTGAGTTAGTAGGGAACAGGTGAGGGTATTTACCCATTATAGCCGCTTCGGCTACCCATATAGCTCCCTCAACATCTTGGTTTCTATATAACACCTTCACTAAAGCTACTTCTTTGTTCCTTAGCCTCTGAACCTGGCGATCAAAATTGCAACTGGAACTTCCTCATAACTGAGGCTATCTCCCACACCAACGGTTTCCATGGGACAACTAAATATGGATCACCCAAGCACTTTTTCAAGAGAGACACATGAAACAAGGGATGTACTGAAGATAACTCTTATGGCAAGTCCAACTAATACGCTACCTTACTAACTCTTCTTGTAACCCGGTAGGGACCAATATAGCGGGGATTGAGTTTCCCTTTCTTTCAAAACCGCATGACTCCCTTCATGGGAGACACCTTTATAAATACCCAATCATCTACCTCAAACTCCAAATCTCTTCTTCTCACATCTGCATATGACATTTGACGACTCTAAGCAGTTTCCATCCTGTCCCTTATCAACTGAACCTTCTCCATAGCCTCGTGAACTGAGTCTAGCCCTATCATAGCTGCCTCACCAACCTAAAACCATCCGATGTGAGATCTACACCTCTTCCCATAGAGAGCCTCGAACGGTGCCATTTGGATACTGGAGTGATAGTTGTTATTGTAAGCAATCTCGATCAAGGGAAAGTGATCATCCCAACTACCTTTAAAATCCATCACACAGGCTCTCAACATGTCCTCAAGAGTCTGGATTGTCCGCTCCGCCTGACCATTCATTTGCGGATGAAATGCTGTGCTGAGCTTAACCTGCGTCCCAAGCCCTTTCTGGAAAGACTGCTAAAACTGAGAGGTAAACTGAGTACCTTGGTATAAAATAATAAACAAGGGCACTCCATTAAGTCGAACCAACTCCCGAATATACAATTTGGAACAATCATCCGCTAAATATGTGGTTTTGATCGGTAGGAAGTGTGCAGCCTTGGTCAACCTACATACCACCACCCAAATAGAATCATAGTGTCGGCGAGTATGAGGTAGGCATGTAAAGAAATACATATTAATATCTTCCCTTATCCTAGTAGGAATGCTAATATCTTGAAGTACGCCTCCCGGCCTTTGATGTTTGACCTTCACTTGTTGACTGTTCGAGCACTTGGCTACAAATTCTGCAGTATCCTTTTTTGTGCCATTCCACAAATATATTTCCCGCAAGTCATGATATATTTTTGTGGCACCCGGATGGATGGAATACCTGGACCTATGTGCCTTATGCAATATCTAGTCCCTAAAATTATCAACATTTGGAACACATAGGAGACCCCGGTATTGCAGCATCCCATCTCCCCCTTGGGAGAAAACCTCCACATTTTGACTCCGAACGATTTCCTTCAACTTTACCAACATTAGATCCTCATCTTGCCTATCTTTCACATCCACTACCAAGGACGATTCTAATCCGTTTTTCACAACAATGCCTCCATTGATAGAGTCGACCAATCTAACTCCCAACCTTGAAAGTCGATGGACATCTTTCACCAACTCCTTCTTTCTCTAATCCATGTGGGATACACTCTCCATAGAGATCCTACTAAGTGCATCCACTACTACATTATCCTTTCTCGGGTGGTAAAAGACACTCATATCGTAGTCTTTTAGTAGCTCCAACCACCTCTTTATCCGAAGATTGAGATCCTTCTACGTTAACACATATTGCAAGCCCTTGTGATCCGTGAATACATCCACGTAGACCCCATACAAGTAATGCCGCCATATCTTCAATGCAACACCACCGCAGCCAACTCAAGAACATGGGTCGGTTAGTTCATTTCATGAACCTTCAACTGTCTCGAGGCATATGCTATCATGTTCCTATGTATGGATTAAACAATCTATTCATGAGGTCCATAAATGCTACAAGTGCATTGGTCAAACGGAAGGACATGACAAGGAACACGAAGTGACCATAATAGGTTCTCAAAATTGATTTTGGAATGTCAGTTTCTCTAACCTTCAACTAATGATAACTTGATCTTAGGTCTATCTTAGAGAAATAAATGGCACTGCAAAGCTGGTCAACACAAATCATCGGTTTTAGGAAGGGAATACTTATTCTTGAGGGTGACTTTGTTCAACTAGTGATAATCGATATGCATTTTGTGAGTACCATATTTCTTATGCATGAAGAGAACTTGAGAGCCCCAAGGTGAAACACCTTAGCAAATGAAACCTTTATCAAGGAGATCATTTAACTACCTTTCAACTCAATTGGAGCTATTTTATATGGCATAAATAAGATAGGCTGAGTGTTAGGAAAAATATCTATTCAAAAATCTATTTCCTACTGGGAGGGACTGTAGTACCTCAAAAGTTCCTAAGACTTAACATGAGATTTGAAGTGTGATCAGCAAGAAAAGTACTCAACCTACGAGTCGTAGGTTAGTAGTATGGGTTGTAGGAAGACCCATGGTCCAAATGAGATAAGTTGTTTCCCAACCATGAGTCCCCACTACGAGCCATAGTATGTGGGTATAACCCGTGGCCAGAAGTCGTAGAAAGTCTTTGGAGTTATCATCTGAATGATTATACGCGTAATAGTATAACTCGTAGGATGGAGTTACGGATTGTGGTATGAGTCATGGAAATATTCAGAGAGTTGGAGAAAAATGGACCCGTTAGTCACTAGAGGAAACCACGAGTCATAGGTTGGTGGTACGACTCATGGTATGAGTCATAATATGATGGTGCGAATCATCAGTTTGGAAGTGAGTTTGTATGTCATAATGCCTTGAACTTTTGGGCTAAGTTTGAAACTGTTCTAGGTATATGGATAGACCTGAGCCCGATGAATTTGTGGAAACAAGGTGTTAAGAGAAATTTCTAAGTACAAGAAGTGCATTAGATTCAAGTTAAGGTAATAAGGAACCTCTAGAAAGAAGTTGAGTTGAGGGCCTTCTTACCGATTGGATTTTTTGTATTAGTTTGTATAAGGATCAACTTCAACCGATCATAGATCCTATGTTACAAAATGATTTTGGGTGATTCAGCATATGAAATTGAAGCCCTTTGAGTCTTCTTTCCAACACATCCAACCTTGCACCAAATGTAGTTCGGAGTAAAAAGTTATGAGCAATTTAGTTAAGCTTCAATAGGCATTATATGACTCTCAGTACGAGTCGTACAATCAACCCACGACCCGTACTGTTGGTCGTAGTAACTGCCAGTTACAGGTTTTATCTCGATAGTTTTGGGGCATTTTTGGTAAACTCATATGCTTCTAACTCCAAAATGACATCATTTTGCTCTTTCTTTAGATCAGATTAAAGGGTTTAACATAGCCTAAATCCTTACTCTCTGCAAACATGCTTAAATTAGATTTTCTCTCAAGAAGGAGCTAGGGTTCATCATCTCCAACTTTTCAATTCCTCTTGGATCTTCAAGACAAGGCAAGGGATCATCAACGCAGGTATGTGGGACTTCAACAAGGATCTCCTTCCATCCTTGTGTCCAAAATTTTGATACTAAAATCCAACTTCCTTGATTTTCAAGAAAGCATGATCTAGGGTTCAATTTGTGGATAAATTCTCATATGTCTCTATGAATTCCAAGACCCACTAAGATGGATAGTCATGTATGCTTGTAAAATTACTTTCAAAATCTCGAATGATGTACTTGATGTGGGATTAGCATGATTAAGGAATTTTCACCATGAATTTGTCTAGAATTTCAAATGGTTTTTCATAAATAAATCATATGCTCTTATTATGAAGTTATATCCTTGTTTAAAGTATATGTAAATCACATGGGTTCCGCAAATCTAGAACATATGTAGCATAGTATGTTTTGGAACAGGATAATAAATTATGGGCTTTGACCAATGTGGAGTATGTGCATGTTTTGCACCATGATTACGATGTAAATGTCTTGGGTATGAATTGAACCTATGGTAATGGCATGATTATTGAATTTTCACCGTGATTTAGAGTAAATTTCAATATGGGGTTTTTATGCAATATTCATATGCTTCCTCCATGATCTCATTTCACGTGTTCAAGGTATGAGTTGATTATATGGGCTTTCCGTAAATCTTGAATATATGAATCGACGTATACATGTAAGTTATGAATTGGACCTATAGTTCCTACATGAATCTAAGATATACGTCATATGTGATGAACTCCGGATTTGAATGTTGTGGATGTGTGTAAAGTATGATCTGATCCTATAGATGTTTCATGAATGTAAAATGTGTGGATTAAATGATGTATTGGTACCATGATGATATGAATTATGATGACAAATTATGAGAATGATCCTTCAGACCGTTGTGCTTGTTGTTAGTAGAAAGTATCCTTAATCAATTCAAAATGATTCAGTATGATATTCCGTATGATACAACCAGTTGAATGCTCATGTCTCTAATTAGCTGGAGTGACTTAGGCTAAATGAATGGCGTCAGACCAGTGACCTCTATGTACTAGTTAACAGGACTCTCCATACCCGAGAATATTTCCCTTAGTCAGTCAGGGAATCTCCATAGCCAAGAATGTTTTCCATAGTCAATCAGGGACTCTCCATAGCCGAGAATGTTTTCCTTAGTCAGTCAGAGACTCTCCATAGCCGAGAATGTTTCCCTTAGTCAGTCAGGGACTCTCCATAGCCGAGAATGTTTCCCTAAGTCAGTCAAGGACTCTCCATTGCTTAGAATGTTTCCCTTAGTCCGTCAGGGACTCTCCATAGGCGAGAATGTTTCCCTTAGTCAGTCAGAGACACTCCATAGCAGAGAATGTTTCCCTCAGTCAGTCAGGAACTCTCCATAGCTGAGAATGTCTCCCTTAGTCTCTGATATCAGTTCATCTGAGCTCCATATAATTTCAGATTTCAGTTGAAGAAATCAGTTAAGCCGGATTCAAACTCAATTATCAGCAGATAGTCAGTACAGTGTATGATATCAGTTGCAGCTTCAGTTCTCAATAAATATACATCACATGATCCTTATGTATCAGTTTGATTATACTTCAATAAATGTTTTCAAATAAAATATTAATGGCATAAATATGTATCTCAGACAGGGTTATTGTATTCCAGTGTAGTTGCATGTCGATGTATCTAGTTTACTACCTTCTTGTATACTTGAATATTTAGATTACTTACGCTTCCCGCATACTCAGTACACTCCAAGTACTGACTGCGTGCTTTATGTGCTATATCCTTTCATGATATAGATTCAGGTTCCCAGACTCAGCCACGTGGTTAGATACGCTCCGTTCCCGTCTTAGCTACTTATGGTGAGTCCTCATCTCCCGACACCGCGACTTATGTTTATATTATCATTTTGTTTTAGTTTTCGATTTTAGGAGTTAACTGGGGGCTTCTCCTAATAACTCATCAGTTTAGTAGAGATTTTCAAACTTGTCTAGATAGATTCAGTTTTGTATCAAAGTGTTGTTACATTTGTTCTTATGATTTTTAATTAGACTCTTTCAGTTAGCTTCCGCTCAGTTATTTTCTGTTAACTGTTTCTATTATTAAATGATATGCTATGATTACGCCATGGGTCAACTTGGAGCCTCTCGGTGTTCCTTGTCCTGTGTTACAGCTAGGGTGTAAACTCGAGTCGTGACAAACTTGGTATTAGATAAAAGGTTTAGAGTATCCTAGGGTGTTTGAAAGCCACATTAAGTAGAAGCTTCTTCACGGGTGTGAAGTGTGCCACACTTATGAAGAAGAGGCTACGAAATGTTTTAGGCAATTTCTCTTCTTTCATGATCTATGTCGTGCGATGAAATATCTTTCTGTCCTTCTAACTCATGAATTCACACTCCAAAGAATAACGCTAGTCAGTGGAATAAGAGGCGCTCTCGAGTCATTTCTCCCTATAGGAGTTAAGAAAAGCTAAGGTAGAAGAATTCATGAACTTGAAGTAAGGAACCAACAGTGGAGGAGTACGACAATAGATGAATGAATACTTTCGTGATAGCCTTAGAGGCGAATGGGAAGTTAAGAGATAGTGATTTCTTCCTATCCTTAAGAAGGGGATCCTATCCTCAGAATGATGACCTTTAAGCTAAGGGGGAGATTATAAGGTTAACAACCAGGTCATGCCTTGAGTGTCTGTGAAGGTCCAAGATCAGTAACTATGGGAGATCGATCCACTCTTATTTAGGTATCCTTCTGTACTTCAGTCTATGTGATACTTAGATTCATAGAATGATAGTAACTTCTTCAGATGGTGATTCAAGTCTTCTCCCATGATTCCATAAATCTCAGCTTCATGCCATGTTCCTCGTTATGTATGTAAACTCATGTCTCTCGGCATACTCAGGTCTATGGACTCAGTCCTTAAGATTTGCTATATCGGCTCATAAGATCGTGTATCAAGTATATGCCCAGCTTAGATTTCTTGAATGATTCATGCTCATAATTTCCTTACTCTAAGACCTATCAATGTTCACCCATGATGGAAATGATGGTTAAAATTTGTACGTTCAGGATACCTCCCTGTCCCTACCATAGATGTCGGGTATGTAGAAGTTCAGGAAGCGTAGTTATTAGCTAAGCCTGGAAGTATAATAACCCACATGGCCATTTTGTAATTGTTAATCCATTTCCATGGGTCGAACCTTTTCGTATCCGCATTTTGTTACTTATGACATACGGAGATGGATGACATAATTTCCAAGATGATCCAATGAATATTGGACAAGATTTTTGGTTTTTTGAAGGTTTGAACTTTGAGAGGTTTGACCAAAGTCAACATTTTAGGTTAACATGCTCAAATTTGGGTTCTTAAAGTTTTGTTTGTTGCGAATTGTAATTTATGACTTAGTTGGGTAGTTTTCATGGATCCCGAGGTGTTCGGGAGTGATTTGACCCTTTGGTTGGACTTATGAGCTTTTAGGAAGCTAAGTTTGACCATGGTCAACTTTCGATCAAAACGACCTCATATCGGTGATTTGATGATTCCAACAAGTCCGGAATGTGTTTTATGATTGAATTGCATATTTGGTTTGTGACCAGAGGATTCTGGATGAGTTTCGAGTGGATTTGAACATTTTGTGTGTTTAGCATGATTTTAAGCATAAAATGTGGCAACTTAGAGGTTTGTTTTTAGTTTTTGAGATTGAGAAATTATTCCAAGAGTTTAAAAATCCTTAGCATGAATTATAGGAGTTATCTGAAAAGTCTGGTGCAATTTCGATAAGCCAAGATCGGGTTTTATTACAAAAGATGAAATAATTCTTGAATAAGCAAAAAAATGATGTCTAACTAGGAAAATGAGCACCAAATGGAGTTTTGATTGAACGAGTAGGCCCTTATCATTATTTGGGAACTATAGGAAAAGAATCGTCGCATCTTGAGTTCGTACAATGAAGTTATGGCCCTTTTAGTAAAAATTAAAGTTGTTTGGTGCGGTGCTGGTGCATCCCTATATAAATACCTGCGCAGTGTATTTTTGCACAGACTGTGTTTATTTGATATTTCGAGTATATTTGGAGTTCTGGAGTTCGGAATTGAGTGACTTTTACAACATTCTTCTCTATTTAACAAGGGGGTAATTATCCAATCCTTATTTTGGTATTTCTCCATGATTTCGTCAGTTGGTTTTCATTTGTATCCGTGAATTTATTGGAGGAAAATTGAGAATTTTTGGTCTAGAGTTAATTAAGAGACCATGTTTTGATGAATTCAAAGTTGATTTGAGCTTCGTTTTGGATGAAATTTCATATTTGAGTTCTTTACATTATGGGTAACAAGATTTTCAAATAAAATTTCAATTTTGCCCTTGCGGGCCTAGGGTTGACTTTTGGATTGACTTTTGAACCCGAAATCGAAGTATATCAATATGGATGTCCATGATTTTACTTTCTTATGTAGAATACGTATTTGACCAGATTTGATCATTCGAAATGGTTATAGAAGTGTAAATTCATAATTTGATGCTTGAGCTTCATTTTTAGGCAAGTAGAGATTTCTTGATTCTTTGAGTATTTCGGAAGAAGGGGAAGCTTAGTCCCCAGTATGTTGGGCCATATAGGGTTGTGAGACGTGTTTGCAAGGTGACCGATGAGTTGGAGCTACCAGCGGAGTTAGCTTTGGTGCATCCGGTGTTTCTTGTGTCCTTGTTGAAAAAATGAATCGAAGATCCATCTTTAGTGGTTCCGCTAGAGGAAATTAGGGTGAAGGACAACCTTATCTAATAGGAAGTACCATATGAGATCCTTGATCATCAGGTTCGTAAGTTGAGGAACTAGGAAGTAGCCTCGGTGAATGTTTTGTGGATGAATCAGCTTGTTGAGAGAGCTATGTGGGAAACCGAAGCAGATGTGATAGCTAAATACCGGTATCTTTTCCTACAATCTCAGTTCCAACTGGAGATATAAATTTCATCCTTACAACTCTATTCAATTTTATGTCAAGTTCGTGCATAACAATTTTATTCATGTCTTAGCGTGTATGTATGTTTCATTAATTCAGTTCAATCATGTGTATCAGTCCAGAGTCAGTCCCTCTGTCAGTTTTCAGCTTTAGATGTTCAGTATTTGGGATTGTAGCTCTTTCCCCAATTCTTCAGTATGCTTAACCCACATTCAAGGACGAATGTTTCCTAGGGGGAGATATTGTAATACCCCGAAAGTTCCTAACACTAAACTTGAGATTTGAAGTGTGATCAGCAGGAAAAGTACTCAACCTACGAGTCATAGGTTGGTAGTACAGGTCGTAGGAAGACCCATGGTCCAGATCAGATAAGTTTTTTCCCAACCACAAGTCCCCACTATGAGCCGTAGTATGTTGGCATGACCCGTGGCTAGAATTCATAGAAAGCCTTTGGAGTTATTATGTGAATGATTGTACGGGTAATAGTACAACTCGTAGGATGGAGTTACGGGTCGTGGTTAGAGTTGTGGAAATATTCAGAGAGTTGGGGAAAAATGGACCCTTTAGTCACTAGAGGAAACCACGAGTCGTAGGTTGGTGGTATGACTCATGGTACGAGTCATAATATGATGGTGAGATAGTCAATTTGGTCGTGAGTTGGCATGTCATAATGTCTCGGACTTTCGAGCTATGTTTGAAACTGTTCGAGGTATATGGATAGACCTGAGCCCGATAATTTTATGGAAACAAGGTGTTAAGATAAATTTCTAAGTATAAGAAATGCATTAGATGCATGTTATGGTCATAAGGAACCTCTAGCATTAAGTTGAGTTTAGGGCCTTCTTACCAATTGAGTTTTTCATATTAGTTCCAATAAGGGTCAACGTCAATCGATCATAGATACTATGTTACAAAATGTTTTTGGTTTATTCAGCATGTCAAATTTAATCCCTTTGAGTCTTCTTTCCAACACATCCGACCTTGTGCCAATCGGAGTTCGGAGTAAAATGTTATGAGCGATTAAGTAAAGCTGCAATAGACATTGTATGACTCTCAGTACGAGTCGTACAATCAACCTTCGACCAATATTGTTGGTCGTAGTAACTGTCAGTTACAGG
>JACEIK010007787.1:25331-47601 GCA_018107945.1 Datura stramonium
TGTGTGTTGCATATGTTTTATGATATATATTTGTGAAAAGAGCTAACACACATGATTAGATGCTTTCAGGGCTAAAAGTGATGGATTTGGGTGTATTTGAGGCTTTTGTAATGAAGGTGGAGAAGTTGGAATGAACAAGCCAAAATCATTGCATTTGGCACTACACTACCACACCTGCGCGACCAGTAGTGTGGCACGCAGGCCCTACTGTGCGAGGAGAGGCGCAAGGTGCCAGCATTTCTTCGCAAGGTGAGGTGCGAGGTGTCGGCCTGCCTGCGCTATAAAGTGCGCGACGCGGAAGCAGTGCTGCGCAATGACCAATCCGGGTGAAAACAAGGAAATCCTACTAAAACTAGGAAAAGGAGTTACAAATCCCAAATCAAATCCGTGAAGGAACAAAGAAGGCATAAATCTACTATTATAAATGCCCTTTATTTTTATATAATGAGAGACATGTCTTAGCACACTTAGAAGAGAATTTTTTTATCCAGGTTTAGACATGTTAGAGAAGTTTTATTAAGACAATTGTTATTGAATTGTTCTTCTTTATTTTTGCAATAATCAAGTAAGTTTCTTCCTATCTTCTTTGTAAGTATTAGTTTATGTGTTTGTCTATGAATGCTATTAATTAACTTATAATTATGAGAGGCTAAAACCTCCACAACTACGGTTGTAGGAACCATGGTGAATTAACGAACTAGGGTTTGCATGACGTGATTCTAAACAAATTCTAGACGTTTGTATTGTATTCTTTTAATCTTTAAACATTTCTTAATGGTGCACAACGTTAGGAATATCCCGAATTCTTTACTTACTTGAACCTTGAGCAATGGTCAAAGGGTAGTTAATTTTTGAACAAATTAATAACGGTTGAATTGAAATTACTCATGAAACCTAACCCGCTAATTGGGTATAGTCATCTAATAGGGACGAACCAGTTGTTTGGATGAACCTTAGTGATCAGTTCTATAAGTAAAGTATTGGGATAGCTCACCAGTGTAAATTCTTAAGTTGTTATAAATCCATGGGGAATACTTACCCTAGTTAATCGCCTTAATTGGAATCAACATTGAACTTCTTAACTATAATGCCCCAGAAGATCAAAGACTAGACCCAGGACTTAAAATAGAGAAAACTGGAAAATCTTCACCAGGTCATAGAACGAGTCATTCTGTGACCCGTGGGGGGTGAGCATGAGTCATTAAGTAACTCATGGTGAGGACTTGGAACTTGACTAGAAATTTGGAAAATGGGTGACCACGGGTGTGACCGCGAGTTGTGGTCAACACCACGAGTCGTGGCGATGATCCATGGTCAGTGATGGATTGAAAGTTGGAAAAGTCAAGTAGTATACCCAACGCGTCCTCACCACAACTCATTTGGGACACCACGAGTCGTGGTGTCGCCCGTGGGGACTCCAAGGATTTTTTTGCAGTGGAGACCAAGAAAGGTGACCTCGAGTTGTGGTCACCAACCACAACCCATTAGGTCCCTCATGGTGACCTGTAGAGAGAAATCATGTAGTGCACTTGATGACCCTGACCACGAGCCGTGGTCACTGGACACAACCCATTAGGTCCCTTAGGTGGGGGACTGGCAGTCAGTTTTCCTGCGAATTTGCTAAGGGTGTTTTAGTAATTTTATAGCCTTCTAGACTCTGAACTACGTCATTTTCAGCATATTTTTAGACTATTAGAGGGATTAAGCGGCTTCCTTCCTCATTTTCCCCATTCAGATTTTCAGAAGAAAATGTAGAGTTTCTCTCAAGGCTTTTTAGAGCAAGAACTCGGACCGTTAATTTCTCCTCGGTTTCTCAAGGAAATTCTTTGATTTCATCACCAGGTAGTGGGAATTTAACAAGGGAATAGTTCTTCCCTTGTGTCCCTAAATTTCTCCCTATTTCTCTCCATTAGTTCAAGCCTTGAAACTATCGAATGTTAAGAAATTGTTAGTCATACTTCGTCTAATTCATGTGGAGAAATATATCATGTTGATAATAGATATTTTCCACCAGTTTGTGACTAAAATGATGTTTGTTCTTGTGAAGTGAAATTTAGCCCTAGTCCTTGAACGTAGAAAATCTAGAATCTTACAATAGTACCTACACTGTGAAATTCAGTAGACTCCTTCGGTGTTGAGAATCCCCATAATGTTAGTTGGTGCTGAAAATCTAGTTAGATTGATGTTAGTGCAACTCATTAAAATGTTAGATTACTCAGTGCTAGTTAGAAATGTCAGCTAATCAGTTTTACTACAGAAATTCCCGAGGTGTCAGTAGTACCTCCCGGTTATCAGAATCAGACTCAAAACTCAGTTTTAGTGGTTCACTAGGCGGTCATGAAACTTTTAGATAAGCATCTCTGAAAAACCTTAGGACCCCAGTTACATATTATAGGTCGTTCTTAGATGGTTACAACGCTTCCAGATAAGAAGCTCTGACCAATCTTAGAACTCAGTTCCAGAATCCAATCTGATAAGACTCTCAGGGTGCTTCCATATAGGTAGTCCTAACTAGTCTTGGGCCCCAATTTCAAGCTATCAGCTTAGTATTCAGCCTAGGACTATCCAGTGGGAGTAGGACTTAGCACCGAGTGGATCAGGGTTTCAACGCACCCAGGTTCCAAAACTACGTTGCCACCGTATGTTACAATTTTATTGGCCTTATGGCCCCAAACTCTTGTTATCACCCCGTTCATTCCTTTATACCCTGGAAAGGTGTATTGGGTCCTAGCGATGGGGTGTGTACATCCAACTCCACGTCTAGCTCACGTGGTTATATGTCGGTTATAGACTCTCCGACTAGTCAGCTCAGTTTAGTTTAAGATCAGTTCAGATCAGTACGTCAGATTTAGGACATGTTCTTGACCATCAAACAGGGTCTTTTATACCGTCTCAGTTATTACAGTTATTTAGTTTAGTAGCTTCAGTTGGTCATTGCATGTCCTTTCAGTTCAGTTATTTCACTTCTTGTGTATGATTTCCCTCACTTACTTAGTACATCCAATGTACTGACGCATACTTTTGTGTTGTATCATTTTATGATACAACTACAGGATCTCAGTCTCAACCTCGCTAGCCGGTCTCTCCCAGAAGACTTCAGTGGTCCCATTTTTTGAGTCCTCATCTTTTGAGGATGAAGATTATTTAACTCAGTTTTCCTTCTTCTATTTAGGTTTGTGTTAGCTGGGGGCTTGTCCCAGCAACTCATCAGTTGTAGTGGCTTTCAAACACTGACTTGGGTTATCTTCAGAGATATAGTTTCGTCAGATGTTTTCACACTTAATGAATTAGTTATTTCTCATAAATGTTTTATATTGTATTTTAAAGCATCCGCTGTATATATACCTAAAAGTTCACTCAGAATGCTAGTGCATGATAGACTAGGGGTTGACTTGGGATTACTTGTGACTCCAGGTACTGTGTCCCGTCCAGGGTGTAAGCTCTGGGCATGAAAAACTTGCTATCAGAGCCGTAGATTTAGAGTATTCTTGGATGTCTGAAAGACGAATCGAGTAGGGTCCTTTTCGTGGGTGTGAAGCGCACCACACTAATGATTGGGAGGCTACAAAATGTTATTAGGAAAACTCCCTTTATTTCATACTCTTTATTGTGCATTGAAATTCAATTCCAGAATCGTTCTCCTAACTCGTGCTTTGTTTTATTTCAATGAATTATTCCTGTACGACGAGGTAATGGAAGAAGGTCCTGTAACACTCACCGACCTGCCCCACCATCCCTGGTAGCTCCTCAGGATGACTCAATGTCTACCATAGAGTTCTGGGCAGTTATCCAGCTGCTTTCTCAATTGGTTACCAACCAGGTGAACCATCAGGTGGTTCCAATCAACAACAATGGGTCCGCAATAACTGCCCGAGTCCGGGATTTCACTCAGATGAACCCTCTAGATTTTCAGGGACCTAAGGTGGGAGGGGACCCACAGGAGTTTGTGGATGAGATTAGAAAGATCACTCGCATAATGGGTGTCAGCTACTCGTAGAGTGCCGACTTGGCTACCTACCAATTAAAAGGGGTAGCCCAAACCTGGTATGAGCAGTGGAAGGAGGGGAGGCCAGTGGGAGAAGGACCAGTAGAATGGGAGGAGTTCATTATATCCTCAATGGACAGATTCTTCCCTCAGGAGATCAGGGAGGAAAAAGTAGAAGAGTTCATGAATCTGAGACGAGGAAACCTGATAGTAGAAGAATATGCTTTGGAGTTCACCAGGTTGTCCAAATACACTCCAGAAATGGTGGCAAGCCAAGGGCTCATATGCTGAAGTTTATTAATGGAGTATCGAACCTTGTCCTCAAAGAGTGCACGGCAATGATGCTGATTAAGGATATTGACCTCTCTAGCCTTATTATCTATGCACAGAAGATTAAGGAGGAATAACAGAGGGACATGGAGTGAAAGAACTAGCAGGAAAGGACTGAACAATCAGATTATGGACACCAGAGGTCTGGCGGTAGTTGTTACCACAGCAGCAGCAGCAGCAAAGGGCTCAAACACCCAGCTCAGCTAGTGCCGCTATCTTTCATTCCCACTAGGATAAGAGGGGTGGAGCATCTGGCACTCAGTCCCAGAGCTACAATGCCAGCAACAGGTATCCAGCTTTCCCTAAGTGTGGCAAGAATCACCTAGGAGAGTGTTTTCAGGGTCAAGAGGGTTGTTTCGGTTGTTCACAGCTTGGTCATCAGCTTAGAGAGTGTCCGTCAGCAGGACGAGGAAGGTCACAATCCACTACCTTAGTAGCTCCACCAGGCCGACAAGCTCAGCAGGCCAACCCTTCAGGTACGGATGGTGGTCAGCACCAAAATCTTATGTATTGTCTTCTTGTCAAGATCAGGAGATCTCACCTAACGTAGTCACGGGTATGTTGCGCCTTTTTCATCTAGACGTGTATGCCCTACTAGATCTAGGAGACACTATATCATTCTTGACTCCCTACGTAGCAGTACAGTTCGATATCAGTCCAGAGGTCCTTTCAGAACCATTTTCAGTCTCCATCCCAGTTGGTGAGTCAGTTCAAGCCAGTCGGATGTATAAAAACTGCCTAGTCACAATCTTCAATAAGGTCATTCCAGCTGATCTTGTAGAATTAGACATGGTCGATTTTGACCACATCCTAGGGAATGGATTGGTTACACTCCGGTTATGCCTCAGTCGATTGCATAACTAGAATTTTCAAATTCTAGTTTCCAAATGAGCTAGTGTTAGAGTGGACGGTCAGTAGTTCAACGCCTAAGGGTCGGTTTATTTCCTACATTAACTCCCATAAGCTTATTTCTATGGGATGTATCTATCATTTAGTTCGGGTCAAAGATTCCAACTCTAAGACCCCAACTATCCAATCAGTCCCTGTTGTCAGCGAATTTCCTGATGTGTTCCCCAAAGATCTTCCCAGAGTTCCTCCTGAATGGGAAATCTACATCGGTATAGACCTTCTCCCAAATACTCAGCCCATCTCCATCTCTCTTTATAAAATGGCTCCAACTAAACTTAAAGAGTTAAAGGAGCAGCTAAAAAAACTTTTATATAAGGATTTTATTAGACCCATCATCTCTTCCTAGGGTGCTCCAGTACCATTCGTACGAAAGAATGACGGTGCCATCAGAATGTGCACCGATTACCGTCAGTTGGACAAGGTCACAGTCAAGAAAAGGTATCCCCTATCGAGAATTGATGACCTGTTCGACGAACTTCAGGGAGCCAGCTGTTTCTCCAAAATATATCTCAGGTCGGGGTATCATCAGCTAAGAATCAGAGAGTGTGACATACTGAAAAGAGCTTTTAGGACTCTGTATGGTCACTAAGAGTTTGTGTTTATGTCCTTTGGACTAAGAAATTCCCCTGCAGCCTTTATGGAACTGATGAATAGAGTCTTTAAGAAGTATCTAGATATGTACGTTATTGTGTTTATCGACGACATTCTAGTGTACTCCAGAAATATGGTAGAGAATGCTAGTCACCTAAGGATAGTGCTTTAGACACTCAGGGACCACCAGTTGTTCACCAAGTTCAGCAAATGCGAATTCTAGCTGAAGTCCGTGACTTTCCTAGCTTATAATGTCTCGGGTGAGGGTATTCAGGTTGATCCTCAAAAGATAACAACGGTGAAAGACTGGCCCATACCTCCCTCCCTAACCAAAATCAGAAGTTTCTTGGATCTAGCCAGTTCTTACTGGCGCTTTGTGGAAGGCTTTTAATATATAGCATTCCCTCTTTCTAGGTTGACTTAGAAGAAGGTGAAATTCTAGTGGTCAGATGCGTGTGAGAAGATTTTTCAGGAGTAAAAAACTCAACTCACTGTCGCTCCAGTGTTGACCCTACCAGAAGGATTAGATGGGTTTGTAGTGTATTGCGAAGCTTCTAGTGTTGGACTCGGTTTCATTCTAATGCATCGGGGCAAGGTGATAGGCTACGCCTCTAGACAACTCAAGGTTCATGAGAAGGATTATCCGACTCATGACTTAGAGTTGGCAGCGGTGGTGTTTGCGTTGAAAATATGGAGACACTACCTGTACGGGGCTCATGTGGATGTTTTCACCGATCACAAGAGCCTCCAGTACGTGTTCAGTCAGAAAGATCAGAATCTTCATCAAAGAAGGTGGTTGAAGCTAGCGAAGGACTATGACATGAGCATGTTGTATCACCTGGGAAAGGCCAATATGGTGGCTGATGCTCTGACAGAGTGTCTCTGGGGAGCGTGACTCATGTTGAGGAAGGAAATATGGTACTAGTGAAAGATATTCACCAACTAGCTCGGTTAGGGGTGCAGTTAGTTGACTCAGCTGAGGGTGGAGTAGTTGCGCAGTGGGTCAGATACCTCTCTGGTTGTTAAAGTAAAGTCAAGACAGGATGAGGATCCCATCTCTCTTAAGATGAAGGAAGCGGTACTCAGAAAAGAGGTTGAGGCTTTCTCCAAAGGGGGAGATGGTGTGCTCCATTACCAGGGCAGATTGTGTGTACCGGATGTTGGTGATTTGAGACAGCAGATACTGGCTGAAGCACACAGCTCAAGGTATTCCATCCACCCTGGTGCTACTAAGATGTATCGGGATATACTGGTGGAACGACATGAAGAGGAACATTGCTGAATTTGTAGCCAAGTGCTCGAATTGCCAACAAGTAAAAGTAGAACACCAGAGATCAGGAGGTATGACTCAGGATATTATCATACCAACGTGGAAGTGGGAAGAAGTAAATATGGACTTTATTACAGGTCTACCTCAGACTCGACAACGTCATGATTCAATCTGGATAATAGTAGACCAGATGACTAAGTCAACACACTTCCTCCCAATTAAAATTACAAATTCAACAGAGGACTATGCTAGGCTTTATATCCGGGAGTTGGTAAGACTTCATGGGGTGCCACTATCCACATCTCAGACAGAGGTACCCAGTTCACCTCTCATTTTTGGAAGTCTTTTCAGAAGGGACTTAGTACCCAGGTAAAGCTTAGAACATCTTTTCACCCGTAGACAGATGGGCAAGCTGAGGGGACTATTCATAACCTATAAGATATGTTGAGAGCATTTGTGATCGATTTCAAGTGCAGTTGGGATAATCACTTGCCTCTCATCGAGATTTCTTACAACAACAGCTACCACTCCAATATCCAGATAGCCCCGTTTGAGGAATTGTATGGTAGAAGGTGAAGGTCTCTCATCAGATGATTTGAGGTTGTTGAAGCTACTTTAATCGAGCTATACCTAGTTCATGAAGCTATGCAAAAGGTACAGCTCATCATAGAACAATTGAAAACAGTTTAGAGCCATCAAAAATCTTATGCTGATGTGAGGAGAAGAGAATTGGAGTTTGCTGTGGATGACTGGGTTTACTTGAAAATTTCACCCATAAAAGGGGTAATGAGATTTGAAAAGAAAGGAAAGCTCAGTCCGAGATATGTGAGACCCTACAAAATTCTAAGATGAATTGGTAAGGTAGTTTATGAGCTGGAATTACCTTCAGAGTTGGCATCTGTGCACCCAGTATTTCATATGTCACTATTGAAAAAGTGCATCGGTGACCCAACTTCAATTGTTCCATTAGACAGTGTGGGAGTGAAATATAGCCTATCATACAAAGAGGTCCCAGTTCAAATCCTTGATTGTCAGGTTCCTAAGCTGAGGAACAGGGAGGTAGCTTCAGTCAAGGTCTTATGGAGAAATCAACAGGTTGAGGGAGCTATGTGGGAGGTCCAAGCGTATATGATGGCTAGATACCCCTATTTGTTCCCTTTTGGCTCAGTCTCAAATTTTCTCCCCAAAATTGCTTTCAGTGCATATGTTTCAGTTTCTTTCATGTAAATGAATATGTAAATGATTAGTGAATTCAGTTTAGACTTGTTATTCAGTTCAGAGGTAGTCATTCCGCAAGTTTCCAGCTTTCATGATCAGTATTTGTGTATAAAGATTGCTATTCTCGGATTTTCCTGTGTGTTTTCCAACATTCAAGGACAAACGTTCCTAAGGGGGAGATATTGTAATGCCCCAAAAACTCAAAGACTAGACCAGGGACTTAAAATAGAGAAAACTGGAAAATCTGCACCAGGTCACATAACGAGTCATTTTGTGACCCGTAGGGGATGACCAAGATTCGTTAAGTGACTCGTGGTTAGGACTTGGAACTAGATTAGAAATTTGTATAATGGGTGACCACAGGTGTGACCACGAGTGGTGATCAACACCACGAGTCGTGGGGTGATCCGTTGTCAGTGATGGATTGAAAGTTGGAAAAGTCAGGCAGTATACCCAAAGGGTCCTCCGTGAGGACTCCAGGGAATTTTGGGCAGTGGAGACCACGAGTCGTGGTTACCAACCACGACCCATTGGGTACCTCGTGGTGAACCTAGAGAGAAATCAGGAAGTGCACTTGACGACCATGACCACGAGTCATGGTCACTAGGCACGACCTGTTAGGTCTCTCGTGGGGTGGGGGGACTGGCAGTCAGTTTTCCTGTGAATTTTCTAAGGGTGTTTCAGTAATTTCTTAGCCTCGTAGATTCTAAAATACATTGTTTTAAGCATATTTTCATACTATTAGAGGGGTTAAACAGTTTCCTTCCTCATTTTCCCCATTCAAATTTTCAAAAGACAACGCAGAACTTCTCTCAAGGATTTTGAAAGAAAGAACTAGGGCCATTCATTTTTCCTCGGTTTCTCAAGGAAATTCTTCAGTTTCTTCACCAGGTATGTGGGAATTCAACAAGAGAATATTTCTTCCCTTGTGTCCCCAAATTTCTCCCTATTTCTCTCCATTAGTTCTAGCCCTAAAACTATCGAATGTTAAGGAATTATTTGTCATACTTTGTCTAATTCATGTGGAGTATTATTTCATGTTTATTATAGATAGTTTCCACCAGTTTGTGACTAAAATGATGTTTGTTCTTGTGAAGTGAAATTTATCCCTAGTCCTTGAATGTAGAAAATCTAGAATCTTACGATAGTACCTAAACTGTGAAATTCACTTTATTTCTTCAGTGTTGAGAATTCCCATAATCTTAGTTGGTGTCAAAAATCTAATTAGATTGATGTTAGTGCAGTTCATTAAAATGTTAGATTACTCAGTGTCAGTTAGAAATGTCAGCTGATCAGTTTGACTACAAAAATTCTCGAGTTGTCAGTAGTACCTCCCGGTTATCAGAATCAAACTCAGAACTCAGTTTTAGTGGTTCACTATATGGTCATGAAACTTTTAGATAAGCATCTCTAACAAGCCTTAGGACCCCAGTTACCGATTACAACTCATTCTTAGACTGTTACGACGCTTCCAGATAAGAAGCTTTGACTAGTCTTAGAACCTAGTTACAGAATTCGGTCCGATAAGACTCTCGGGGTGCTTCCAAACAGGTACTCCTGACTAGTCTTGGGCCCCAGTTCGAGCTATTAGCTTAGTATTCAGTCTAGGACTATTCAGTGGGAGTAGGACTTAGTACCGAGCAGTAGGGTTCTAGCGCACCCAGGTTCCCAGAACTACGTTGCCACCGTAGGTTATAGTTTTGTTAGCCTTATGGCCCCAAACTCTTATGATCACCTAGTTCATGCCTTTATACCCTGGAAAGGTATATTGGGTCCTACCCAAGGGGTGTATACATCGGACTGCACGTCGGGCTCACGTGGTTATATGTCGGTTATAGACTCTCCCATAAGTCAGCTCAGTTCAGTTTCAGATCAGTTCAGATTAGTACCTCAGATTTAGGACATTTTCTTGACCATCAGACAAGGTCTTTTAGACCGTCTCAGTTATTTTAGTTATTTATGATTAGTAGCTTCAGTTGGTCATTGCATGTCTTTTCAGTTCAGTTATTTCGTTTTTTTGTATGGTTTCTCTCACTTACTTAGTACATTCAAAGTACTGACGCATACTTTTATGCTGCATCTTCTTATGATACAGTTTTCGGATCTCAGTCTCAACCTCGCTAGCCAGTCCTCTCAAAGGACTTCGATGATCCCATTTGGTGAGTCCTCATATTTCGAGGATGAAGATAATTTTACTCAATTTTCCTTCTTCTATTTAGATTTGGGTTAGCTAGAGGCTTTTCCCAAAAACTCGTCAATTGTAGTGACTTTCAGACACAAAGTTTGGTTATCTTCAGACTTATAATTTTTAAGATTTATTTACACTTAATGAATCAGTTCTTTCTCATAAATGTTTCATATTGTACTTTAAAGCTTCCGTTGTATATATATTTAAAATTTTACTCATAATGTCAGTGCATGATAGACCAGGGGTTGACTTGGGGTTACTTGTGACTCAAAGTACCGTGTCCCGTCCAGGGTGTATGCTCGGGGTGTGACATTAACATTGTTGATTGTCGCTTTTTACAAATTACCCCCTTTTAGTAGATAATTGACTTAAAAACTTAAATATGAGTGCTCTTCTATCTCCTTCCATATTTCCTGTGGGATCGACCCCAACCTTTGTTGGGTTCTTTATTGACAACGTCCACTTCATACTTTGTCAGGAAGTGTGAGTTTGAGCATTTTCAAAAAGTGACGCCGTTGCCGAGGAATACGACTTAGGATTAGATTAATTGCTCTTGGTTAACTTTTAGTCTTTATTTCCTATTTTATGTTTTTCTTTTTCCTATTTCTAACATGTCACAGGTAAGCATGGTAAAACAAGCGGCCAAAATGTCACCCGGTCTCAACATGTATTTTGATGGAGTCTGAGTAATCGAGATACCTGTGTCGTGTCGCGGCGTTAAATCAGACGCTACTTGGAGGCAACCCAAGATAAAATTTTCATTTTTACGTGTTTGTTCATGTGTGTAGGTGTTAAGTCATAATTTACAACGAATTTGGAGCATGGGATGCATAAATGGGGAGCTATTTTTGCCCCCACAGATGACGAGGAGTAGAGACCTAGGGAGTTCTTCTTTCAATCTTTTACTTTATGCCTTATTATTTCAGCACTGGGGACAGTGTTACTAATTAAGTGTGGGGTGGAAGAAGTGAACTTCATATTACCATGCATGCCTTAATTTCTAAATTTGCACATGGTAGACCTAGTTTTCTGGGAGTTAGGACTTATCATGCATACCAACATTTGTAGTAGATTTTTTAGTTTTGTTTTGCTTTGGGTTCTTCCGATTTTTGTTTTCAGTACTTTTTCGGTGGATAGTCCCTTAGAACCGACTAGAGAGTCTAGATTTTTGTTTTTCTAGTCATTGAGTCATGACTTTTTTCGGTGATGGATAGATGACGACTGTCTTAAGGGTAAAATAGTTATAGGAAGAACAAGAACTTAAGCATTACGAATACTACGTGCTTCACTTAGGTATCATTGAGACTTTGTGAAAATTAACTCAAAAATGCATGAAAAAGGTAGAAACACTTTGTCTTTTGGAAATTGACTCTTGTATTGAAAAAATGAGCTTAATTATGTTATGCATGCAATATGAATATATGTGTTTTTGTGATCTTGATTTCTATTGTTAAACCATTTTGTGCCAATGTGTGAGGAATTTTTTATATATTCTATGCTTGCAAATTGATGTCTAGAACTTGTCCCATGTGTATGCAAAGCAAAATATGAATGATGGATTTAAGAAGTGATATAGGCATTTATATGGTAGCCTTGTTTTTATACTATTTTACCTACATTGATGTGATTATCCTACTTAGCCATGTTTGAGGCTTAGCCTATTCTTTTGATAGAAATATTACAAGCTTAATTCCCTTTTTGTTTTATTGACTTTTATTCGATCCCAATAACTCCTAGAGAATTTTTTTTAAAAATTATGAAAGGAGCATAATTGGAGAAATGAAGGGAAAAGCTAAAAAGTGTGGTGAATTCGAAGAAAAGAAAAGGGTGAAAGTTTCTAACAAGGGAGTAAAAAGTGTGGTGAATTCGAAGAAAAGAAAAGGGTGAAAGTTTCTAACAAGGGAGGTGGTATTAGTGGGAAAACGGAAAAAAACAAAAGAAAGACCTTCGAAGAAGAAAAAATTGATGATGAAAAAAGGTGTGAATGAGCTCAATGTTGAAAAAAAATACCTACAAGTCACCTAGGTTGAAAAAATTAGAAATAAGGAGGTTGTAACACCCCAAAACATTTCTGGACCAAACTCGGACCTTGCATGAAAAACCAAGGGGAAACCAAAATTTTTGTCACAGAACGACCCAGGCAATGGATCATAGTCACATGTGACGGCCGTTGTCTGAGTCGTTGTTGGCTTTGTAGAATTTCTTCTTGGGAACCAACAAGGCATAGGACGACCAGTTGGAAGAAGTAATGAGTCGTCCTGTCATCCGCTGCTTTCCAAGTTCAGAAATCTACCAGACATCTCTCAGAAGCAACGAGTGCAAGCAACGACTCATTGTCACCTCTGACGAGTCAACATTCCACCTATCCCCAAATCTTAGGTCTAGGAAGTGTAGACCACAATAGGAGACAGCTACCCATTGGTGCTACAAATGAGCCATTGTGTCGCCCGTTGTCTAAGGGTCCCGGTCCTCCTGCCATTGACAACGAGAGGTACCAACGACCCGTTGGTTTGTCCAACAAGTAATGGTAACCTACCGTGGTCCCTTTCTAGTAAGAATAAAAACTTGACCCAGGGCCAACTACTAGTTCCAACGGGTCGTGGTCACAACCAACAACTAGTTTTTGATGTGTTAGTAGTTCCTCCCAGTTATCAGTTATAAATTAGTTCTTTAGACAGTTACGACACTTCTAGATAAGTAGCTCTGATCAGTCTGAGGACTACCAGTATCATTTATAGTTTGTTCTCTAGGCGGTTATGAAGCTTCCAGATAAGCAACTCTGGCCAGTCTTAGAACACCAGTTAAAGTTATTCGGTCTGATAAGACTCTCAAGGTACTTCCAGATAAGTATCCTTAACTTAGTTTTGGGCCCTAGCTTTGAGCTGTCAGCTTAGTAGTCAGACTAGGACTATCTAGTGGGAGTAGAACTTAGCACCAGAGGACTGGGGTTCTAGTGCACCCACCTTCCCAGAACTATGTTGCAATCGTAGGTTATTTAGCCTAAATGGGCCCAGATATGATCTCATAGTTCATGTCCTTATACCCTGGCAAGGTATATTGGGTCCTATCGATGGGGCGTAGAAATCGAACTCCACATTTAGCTCACGTGGTTATATGTCAGTTATAGACTCTTTTCAATACAGTCTTAGTTTAATTCAGTTCAATTTAGCTCAGCTTAGTATCTCAGTTCTAGGACACGTTTATGACCATCAGTCAGGGTCATTATTTATAATATCAGTTATAGTTCAGTTTTACCAGTTTAAAGTATTTCAGTTGGTCATTTCATGTTGTTGCAGTTCAGGTAATAATTCTTTCATGCTTAGTATATCTCTTACTTACTCAGTACACTCAAAGTACGGCGCATACTTTCCATGTTGTATTGTATTATGATATAGGCACCGGTTCTCAGACCTAGTATCGTTAGTAGTTCCCTCAAAACGATATGAGTAGAAGTGTTTGGTGAGTCCTCATCTTTAGAGAATGATATTTGTTTTCAATTAGTTCTTATTTGGATAGATTTTAGAGTTAGCTGGGGGCTTGTCTCAGCAACTCATCAGTTAGTAGTTGGCTTTCAGACACACAGTTATGTTATATTATTTCTTTTGATATATTGACCCTTGTCAAATCGGTGTTTCTTGAATGATTGTATTTTTTTAAAATCTTCCGCCTATTTTTACTCAGTTTACCAGCGTAATGATAGACCATGGGTTAGCTTGGGGTCACTTGTGATACCAAGTACCGTGTCTCGCGGGGGTATAGACTCATGTCAACACAAACGTATAAAGAGAAAAATGGAAAATTGAGGAAAGTGCTAAAAAATCAAAATATCGTGAAATATTAAACTGCTTAGGGAGATTAGTCACTATCATGGCCAAATAGTTCCTACCCATCCCGTAGCCTACATTACAATCAAATTTAAGTCCTAATTGATCCTTGATTCATAATTCTATATTAGTGGAGTATTACACTAAGGGCAAGCCTATGGGTTATCTTTTGCATGTGTGTTTAGTTCTGTAGGAGAGTGAGCGGAAATTGATTATTTACGCACATGTTCATGTTGATTTATAGCTTGTGCGATAAAGGGAATCTCTCAAAAATTGTGAGGGGAACAATGGTAAGACTTTGGTATATCTTGATTGCTAATTTACATATGATTCTTGTTGGCCAAAAATATGTCTTGATAAGTTAGTTTTCAAAAGCTAAGTGATTTTGAAGTTTGACATTTTAATGCTGATCTTATATGCATGTGGCTGAATTATTAGAGCCTTATTGATTTGTCTCATGATCCTAAGTGCAAGTAGACCTATTCGTAGGATGCATTTTACACCTAAATTTGAGAAGAGAAGTAGTAGATTGTTCGAGGATGAACAATAGTTTAAGTGTGGGGTGGTGATGAAGGGTGTATTCACACACTTCTTAGCTATACCCATCCCATACTTTACTATGTTTTGAGAAAAAACTGTGTGTATTGCATGTGTTTTATGATATATATTTGTGAAAAGATCTAAAGCATGTGATTAGATGCTTTCAGGGCTAAAAATGATCGATTTGGGTGTATTTGAGGCTTTTGGAACGAAGGTGGAGAAGTTGGAATGAACAAGGCAAAATCATGCCATTTGGCACTGCACTGCCACACCTACACAACCAGTAGCGCGGCTTGCAGGCCCTGCTGCACGAGGTGCCAGCATTACTACACAAGGAGAGGTGCAAGGTGTCATCCTGCCTGCGCGATACAATGCATAACGCGGCACCAGTGCTGGCGATGACTAGTGCAGCGTGCCATTTCTATCTGGGGGCTAACAAGGGAATCCTACTTCAACTAGGAAAAGGAGACACAAATCCCAAATCAAATCCGTGAAGGAAAAAAGAAGGCATATATCTTCTATTATAAATACTCTTTATTTTTACGTAATGGGAGACAAGTCTTAGCACACTTAGAAGAGAATTTTTGAAACAAGTTTAGACAAGTTAGGGAAGTTTTATTGAGACAATTGTTATTGAATTCTTCTTCTTTATTTTTGCAATAATCATGTGAGTTTCTTTGTCACAACCTGAGTCTATACCCAGGACGAGACACGATACTTGGAGTAACAAGTAACTCCAAGTCAACCCATGGTCTATCATAACACCAGTAATCTCAGTGATAGCTTAACTAATAAAACCATTTAAGAAGAACTAAATAGTAAAAGTTTATACATTTGAAAGCAAAACTAAAAGTCTAAGTCTGTCTGAAAGCCATCTACATATGATGAATTGCTGGGACAAGTCCCCGGCTAACTCTAAACTCTAACTGAATGAAAATAACTTAAAAAGTAAATATCATCCCCGAAAGATGTGGACTCACCACCAGTACTGTTGATATCACCTGAAGAAGATCTACTAACGATGCCGAGGCAGAGAACCTGCGCCTGTTTCATGATATGATGCAACATAGAAAGTATGCATCAGTACTTTGAATGTACTGAGTAAGTGGGAGAAAAATATAACATAAAGAAAAAATAACTGAACTGTAATGACATCCAATAACCAACTAAAATACTGAAAACCAAACAACTGAAATCTAACTGAAATGGTCAATAATGACCTTGACTGGTGGTCATAAACATGCCTTGAATTTGAGATACTGATCTGAGCTAACTATATTGAACTGAACTGAGTAAACTGAAACTATTTTGAGCTGAGCTAAACTGAAATTGTACTAACTAGTGGGAGAGTCTATAACCCACATATAACCATGTGAACTAGACGTGGTTCCAATGTATACACCCCATCGGTAGGACCCAATATGCCTTTCCATGGTATAAAGGCATGAACTGGGTGATCATAAGTCTGCGACCATTGGTCCAGTAAAATAACCTACGGTGGCAACGTAGTTCTGGGTGCACTAGAACCCCGATCCACTCGGTGCTAAGTCCTACTCCCACTGGATAGTCCTAGACTGACTACTAAGTTGATAGCTCGAAACTGGGTTCCAAGACTAAGTCAGGGATACCTATCTGGAAGTACCCTTAGATTCTTATCCGAGTGAATTTTGTAACTGGTGTTCTAATACTGGCCAGAGCTGCTTATCTGGAAGAGTTTTAACCATCTAAAGAACAAGCTGAAAATGGAACTGGGGGTTCTAAGACTGGTCCGAGTTGCTTATCTGGAAGTATCATAACCATCCAAAGATCCACTAAAATCTGATAACTAATATCTATGTCTAATAATTGATAATTGGGTGGCGCCATTGACACTTGAAGAACAAAAGGTAGTCAAACTTATCAGCTGACATTTCTGATTAATATTGAATATACTAATATTCTGACTGAAACTGGACTAGCATGCATCTGATAGAGTTTTCATCTTATTTAACAATAAGGGAGTCCCAACATTGATAGAATCAAGCAACATGAATAACTAGTCCAATATGCAAGAATCAAACTTACTGAACTCAGAAACTAGGGCCAAATCATTTTACAAGAAGCTAGTTTAAACATGATTTCTAAAATATTGGGAAAAATATAGTAGTTAATAACATGGATAATATTTCACCCGAAATTTATAGAATTCTATCTAAAAACTTTCTACATTTCAAAACCACAGGGCTATGACTGATAGAAGATTAAGGAAGGGTTTTGGGGACACAAGGGGAGAACAATTCCCTTGTTGAATTCCCACATACCTAGTGAAGAAATCCCAAAGAATATCCCTTGAAAATCTAAGAAGAAATTTGACTGCCCTAGCTCATGCTCTAAGTTTCCTGAGAGAATAGTTACAATATGATTTCTCTGAGGGGATAAGAGGTGTGAATTAATCGTCGATTACCCCTCTAAATTCCCTAAAATAACCCAAAAAGACGTAATTTAGGGATTAAAGAGGTTGAAATTACAAAAATATATCTGGGGAAATATTTGGAAAAACTGCCGACAGGGAACGACAGGTCACTCAACGAGTTGTTCGTTGAGACCACGACTCGTTGGTCCTGAGGCCTGGGCTCTAGGCCAAATGGAACTGGAAACGAGAGGGACCGTGACTCATTGGATTAACCAATGGGTCGTTAATTCCTCCCATGGACACTGGAACAAAAAAAATTGTAAAGCCTGACAATGGGCAGCACAACGACTCGTTTGGAGATCCAACAATTCATTGTGTCGAGACGTCACCTCCACTTGAAAGGTTAATATTATCCCTGAACTAGGTACCGCGGATGGTCACAATGAGTCATTGTGAGATATAATGGGTCATTGTTTCCACTCATTGTCACTGAAGGAGGTTTCTAGGAATCCCAACCAATGACTCACACCACGGGTCATTGTATTACATGACGACTCGTTGGTTGGGTCTTGGGTTCTTTGAAAAGTAGTTCTGAGCTGGGCACCAACAAGTGACTTGACAACTCTTTATTTCTCACAATAGGTTTTTCCATGTCTCGTTGGTTCTCAAAGGACGAAGGCAGGCTGATCACGACTGAGACAATGAGTTGTTGGAGCTGACCGCGACTCATTGTCTCGGTCGTTTTGAGGCAATTTTTCTGGTTTCTTTTGGATTTTTCTTACAAGGTATGAGTTTGGTCTAGGAATGTTTTTGAGTGTTACGATATCTCCCCCTTGGGATCATTCGTCCTCGAATGAAGGCTAAAACTTCTTGGAAAATTGGGAAAAGAGCTGCAATTGCTAGACTAAGGCTATGAACTGATTTCTGTAGGAGTAACTAACTCCGAACTGACTTGACCATGCTACCAGAGTTGACGCAACTAGAATGCACATTGAAAATCTGAATAGAGATTATGAGTATGGAACTGAACAGAGTATTGAGGAGTAATTTAGTAATTGATGTTGGAACTGAACTGGAAGGGAATAAATGAGGGTATCTGGCCATCATGTCTGCTTCTTCCTCCCATGTGGCTCCCTCAACTAGCTGGTTCCTCCACAAAACTTTCATTGAAGTGGCTTCCTTGTTTCTCATCATACGAACCTGACGGTCAAGGATCTGAACTGGGACCTCTTCGTAAAAGAGACTATTTTTCACTCCAACACAGTATAGTTGCATAACTAAAGTTGGATCACTGATGCACTTCTTCAATAGTGACACATGGAAGAATGGGTGTACGGACACTAACTCTGGAGGTAATTCTAATTCATATGCCACACTACCAATTTACCTCAGAATCCTATAGGGTCCTACATATCTCGGACTGAGTTTCCCTTTCTTTCCAAACCTCATCACCCTCTACATGGGTGAAATTTTCAGGTAAACCCAATAATTCTAAGTCTATTCTGCTGACATCATCATATGATTTTTGTCGGGTTTAAGATATTTTCAATCATTCCCTGATTAGTTGCACCTTCTGCATAGCTTCATGAACTGAGTTTTGTCCTATCAATTTAGCTTCACCAACTTCAAACCACCCTATAGGAGACCTCCTACCATATAATGACTCAAACGGGGCCATCTGAATACTAGAGGGGTAGTTGTTGTACGCAAACTAGATGAGAGGCAAGTGATCATCCCAACTACCCTTAAAATCGATCACACAAACTCTTAGCATATCTTCTAAGATTTCAATAGTCCACTCTGCTTGTCCATCGGTCTGAGGATGAAAAGTTGTGTTGAGCTTCACCTGGGTACCGAGTCCTTTGTGAAATGACTTCCAAAAGTAAGAAGAGAACTGGGTACCTCTATTTAAAATGATGGACAAGGGCACCCCTTGTCCATTTTTTCAGATAGAGGTACCCAGTAAACCTCGCACTTCTGGAAGTCATTTTAGAGGGGACTCGGTACACAGGTTAAGCTCAACACAATTTTCCATTCGAAGACTGATGGACAGGTTGAGCGGACTATTCAGACCCTAGAAGATATGTTGAGAGAATGTGTGGTGAATTTCAAGGGCAGTTGGGATGATCAATTGCTTCTGATCGAGTTTGTGTACAACAACAACTACCACACCAGTATTCATATGGCCCCATTTGAGGAATTGTATGGTAGGAGGTGTAGGTCTCCTATATGGTGGTTTGAGGTTTGTGAAGCTACCTTAATAGGGCCAGACTCAGTTCACGAGGAATGTAGAAAGTACAGCCCATCCGAGAGAGGTTGAAAACAACACAAAGTCGTCAGAAATCTTATGCGGATGTTAGGAGAAGGGAGTTAGAGTTTGCAGTACATGATTGGGTTTATCTAAAAATTTCACTCATGAAAGGGGTGATAAGATTTGGGAAGAAAGGAAAACTCAGTCCCAGATATGTGGGACCCTATAGAATTCTGAGATTAATTTGCAATGTAACCTATGAGCAATGTAACCTATGAGCTGGAATTACCTTTAGAATTGGCATCTGTGCACCCAGTCTTCCATGTGTAACTATTGAAGAAGTGCATCGGTGACCCAACTTCAGTCGCGCCACTAGACAATGTGGGGGTGAAAGATAGTCCCTCTTACGAAGAGGTCCTTGTTTACATCCTTGACCGTCAGGTTCGTAAGCTAAGGAACAAAGAAGTAGCTTTAGTCAAATTCTTGTGGAGGTATCAGGAGGTTGAGGGAGCTACGTGGGAATCCGAAGTAGATATGATGGCTAGATACCCACGTTTGTTCTCTTTTGGCTCAATTTTAGTTTAAGATATCAATTTCCTCCCTAAATTTTTTTTCAGTTCGTGTGTTCTAGTTTCTTTCATGTAAATGAATATGGGTATGATTAGTGAATTATGTTCATCCATGTAACTCAGTTCGGAGGTAGTCATTCCGTTAGTTTTCAGCTTTCATGATCAGTATTTGAGTATAATGATTTGCAATTCTCTGTTTTCCTGTGTGTTTTTCAACATTCGAGGATGAATGTTCCCACGTGGGAGATATTGTAATGCCACGGAAACCCTACGACCAGACCATAGAGTTGAAATGGAGAAAATAGAATTTTCTGCACCAGATCACCGAACAATTCATCCTATGACCTGTGGGGTAGGCCATGAGTCATGAAGTAACTCGTGGGGAAGGGTCCAAACTTGGTTGTTAATTTGAGAAAAATTTTAGTGACCACGGGTCTGACCACAATTCTTGGTCAACACAACGAGCCATCAAGTGACCTGTGGTCAAGGGTTGACTGAAAGTTGGAAAAGTTCAGGCAGTGTACTTAACGGGCCCTCACCACGACTCGTTCTGGACACCACGAGTCATGGTGTGGCCCGTGGTGACCCTAGGAGGTTTTTGGCAGTGAGGGTGATGGGAGGCGACCATGAGTCGTTGGGTCTCCTAAAGAATCGGGAAGTCAGTCGTTGGCAGCATTGAAGAAATTGTAAAAAGTTTCCAGTTCACCTAATGATTGGAGACCACGAGTCGTTCCTGACCTCACGACTCGTGGAGTGTTTCGTGAGGAGTGGCAGGGTCCTTTTTCCTGCGAATTCCCTAAGGGTGTTTTAGTAATTTCCTAAACTCCTAGACCCTAAACTACTTCATTTAAGTTTATTTTGAGGGGATTTAGAGGGGCTAAACGGTTTTCCCCCTCATTCCTACTCAGATTTTCTGATAAATAATGTAAGTTTTCTCTCAAGAGCTCTTAAGAAAGACTAGGGTTCCTCATCCATTGCAGCAATTCAAGCTTCCTTATCCAGGGAATTCTTAGCCAGGTATGTGGGAATTCAACAAGGGAATAGTTCTTCCCTTGTGTCCCCAAAATCCTCTTATAGTTCTCTATCAGGTTTAGTCTCTGAGTTATCGAATGTATATTCAATTGTTAGTTAGATATCATCTAATTCAATGGGAAATTATTCATGTTAATTTTAGATATGTTTCTACCAGATTATAACTACTTTGAAGCTTGTGCCCATAAATGAGTTCCATCCCTGAACTTTTGAATGTGAACAAATTATATGTTAGACTCCGCTTATAGCTTGTGGAATATGGTCTATGTTGATTGTTGCATATGTCCATTACCCAGTTATCCTATAAATGCTTATTCTTGTAAAGATGGTTTTGGCCCTAGTGTTTAATGAAATCAACTAGAATTTTGTCTATTGGATTAGTCTTCTTTGTGGCTTGATCCTATCAGTATGGGTTTCCATATTGCTAGAATATGTTGAGATCTTAGACAGATGTTTGTTATTCCAATCTTAGATAATTATCAGCAGACTCAGTAATTTCAGGAATGTCAGCTGATTAGTTTGACTACAGAAATTCTCAAGGTGTCAGTAGTGCCTCCCAGTTATCAAAATTAGACTCAGTATCAGATTTTAGTGGTTTTTGGGTGGTCATGACACTTTCAGATAAGCATCTTTGACCAGCCTTAGGACCCCAGTTCAAATTACAATTTGTTCATAAGACAGTTACAACAATTTCAGATAAGCAGCTCTGACCAGTCTTAGAATCCTGTTACAGAATCCGGTCTGGTAAGACTCTCAAGATGCTTTCAGATAGTTAAATCTGACTTAGTCTTAAACCCCAGTTTCGAGCTATCAGCCTATTTGTCAGTTTAGAAATATCCAGTGGGAGTAGGACTTAACACAGATCGAATCGGGGTTCCAGCGCACCCAGGTTCTCAGAACTATGTTGCCACCATAGGTTATATTTATTTGCCTCATGGCCCTAGACTTGTGACCACCCAGTTCATGCCTCTATTGTTACACCCCGTAAAATTTCCGACACATAGATGGCCTATTCGCATGTTGGTTAAGAGTTTTTGAAAGCCATACATGCTAGAAAAAGGCCCGGAAAAGGACCGGACAAGAAACCTGTCGAACCATCACTGAAGGAGCCGGGGTAGAGCCCCTCCGCGATGGCAACGTGTCACGGAGGGGGAGCCTCCGCGTTGGCTCC
>JACEIK010007787.1:53995-70801 GCA_018107945.1 Datura stramonium
TGGGGGCCAGGTAAGGTTTATGTTATGTTGCTTTAGTTACTGATAGTTAGACAGTAATACGTTCTGTTTGTCAGGTATGACCCCTACCCTTCTTATTACGGTTACATTTAGTCCTGATTTTACTACTTCAGCCAGCTTCAGTCCGTTCCCCTTATTTCAGCTATGGTCAGCTTTATTCCTTACTCTCAGTCATTTACAACTATTGGTTTACGTACTCAGTACATATTGTACTGACACCCTTCTCGGGGCGCTGCATTACTTGCCTGCAGGTATAGATAGACGAGGAGCAGACCCCTCATAGTATCAGTCAGCCGCACAGAGCCATCAGCTCCTTTCTTCCGGAGCTTGTGTGATAGAGGTTTACTTTTTTTGTTTATACAGTATGGGTAGGCCGGGGCCCTATCCCGACCATCTTATTACTCCTAGAGGCTTGCATATTGTATCATTTCCCTGTGGTTATATGTATCGGCCGAGTGTGGTCGTATGTGATTTAGATTATGTGTGTTGGCCGTGTGGGGCCTTGTTTAGCTGTTTATTTTCACAGGTGGCTATAGGCCTTGTCGGCCGAGGGTTGTATTTACAGCCGCTATATAGCCCATTATTTTCTTTATTTCTAGAGTAAGGGCCAGCCTTGCACCATAGGTTCTTAGGCGCAGTTAGCTCAGCAGTTTAGGTCCTAGTAGGGCACCAGGTGCCAGTCATGCCTCCCAAGGCGGGGCGTGACAGTACGACTCGTGGTTCGGCCTGTGGTAGGGAACCACGGATCGTTACTTCCACTTGTAGGAAGGAGCATGGGATTTCTCCTAGTTATGATAACAGATCGATCCCATGACTCAATAGATGAAGGTATGAGTCGTGGTGAAACTCGTGGAAAATTTCAGATCTCAAGTTTGATCAGAGGCTGTAACGAGAGGATATCACGACCCGTGGGACCGGGGAACAATCCGTAGGACTAGTCATGGTATCTGGCAGTGTGTAATTTTCCTGTGTTTAAATTAGGGTAATTTTGTAATTTCTAAGCTCCTAAGCCCTAAACTATGTCGTTTTAAGCTCATATTAGGGGAGTTTTTAGAGGGTTAAATCTATTCCAACCCATTCCCTCCCCATGCATGCAAATTAGATCATTTCTAAAGGAAGAACAAGCCTATAACTCTCAAAATTCTTCTCCAATTCCTATGGACTTTCAAGAGAGAGTGCAAGATCAGATTACCCAGTTATGTAGGGTTGTAAATGAGATTCCCACTTCACTCTCATTCCCCAATTGCCCTCTGTGTTCATGAATTCAATTCAAGTATTAAAGCAAATTTGGTGATCTTATGGAGTTGTAAACCCCAATTTCATGGTATTCTCTTTGATTTGATTATGGGTCAATTCCCTTTATGTTGTAAATGTTGTTGAAGACTTATGGGAAGATTTTATTTTTAAATTGGTTATAATTTTATGATTTCAAATCTTAGTCATTCTACACCCAATTATGCAAAGTTTCATGAAAAAGTTAAGTAATGATTTTATTATAATTTTTATCTTACTTAGCCTAAATTAGGATTTATGATTTATGCTAAGATTTCTCTTCAAGTACTCTTCATGAATTATAACTGTCAAGTACATGAATTTCCACAATAATGCATGTTCTTCCTGATTTATGAATTTATGACTTTTGGCCAACTCACGGGCCTTTATTCATGGCTAATTATGTATTTTAAGTTTGATAAAACATGTTATGATTAATTGGCCATTAACTTCAAGATTTCACCATTACTATATGAGCCCTCATGTGCATGTTTTTGGGAGCAGAGTCTATTATTGAGTAAACCCAGCGTTCGGGTTACCCTGTAGTCTCAGAACTACGTGCCAGCATAGGTATATGTATTCAGAATCCCCCTTGCGATATCAAATCATGCACATCCCTTCCCTAGCAAGCGTGGGACGACTTTCCCACTTGAGCAAGATAGTTGGGCCATCATGTAAGCTCTATAATGATGTTATCGGTTAAGACGAGTTCTTCAATTGTTCCTCATGATTTATGCATTGTCATGTTTATGTTACTTAAGCACATGTTATGTTTTTATAAGGTTTCTCTTATGATTTTGACTATGACTAAATTATGAATGGTTTGAAAACCTTGAGCCCGTACATTTTTATTATGATATTCACTTCTTGTTTATACCGTCCTACTCATATGAACTCTTATGCATTCTGACTGTCCATTTTTACTTACCTTGCATACTCAGTACATTACAAGTACTGACTGCATACTCTATGATGTATCGTTTCATGATACAGGTCCGAGGGATCAGTCTCAATCGCACCATTAGTCCTGTTTTCCCCTCAGTCCTACTTAGCCAGTGGTGGTGAGTCCTTATCCTTCGAGGATATTCAATTTAATCATTGTTATATTATTTTAGTTACAGACTATCACGACCAAAATATAGGCTCGGATCAAAGACACGGGACAAAGATCCTCGAGAGGCTCCAAGTCGACCTATGGCATGAACATAACATCTAATTCATTCAAATAAAATAGAAGATCAACATAATTAACATAGCAGAAATTTGAACATGACATAACATCTAAATACATACATAAGTCAGAAGCTAAATATATACTATGTCTGAAAAGCCTCTAATACTGACGAGTTGATGGGACAAGACCCCATTTAACTCACTATAGTCTGAAAACTAAAAAATACAAAATATGACTGATAAGAAGGGCCTTCAAAGATGAGAATTCACCAACGAAGACTGAGAAATGCTAACTCCAAAAGTTTGACTAGCAGCGGGACTGAGCCTGGATATCGGAGCCCATATCATAAAATGATACAACATAGAGTATGCGGTCAGTACGTGGAATACACCGTGTATGCAAGGTAAATAAAACTGTTAAGTAGGTAAAATCATAAATCATGCATATTATAAAACACATCAAGATAAGATTCTGAGAGTAGGGATTGCATGCTATTTTCTGAAATCATGATTTGAACATAACTGAATATCAAAACAGAATCTAATGACCAAAGCTGAAGACTGATAATCATAAGTAAAACTGAACATTGGGTCAAACCTGCTGAAAACATAATATCATGACTGATGAATATGCATAACTGAAATCATGAGGAACAATGGGAGACTTGTCATATAACTGACATTACCACGATAGAGCTTATGTGGTCCCGACTATCACACTCAAGTGGGCAGAGCCGTCCAAAGCTTTGCCAGGGCTAATGACACTACCATGATATCGATATAAATTTGAAAGTCCCTTGGTGGCAGGGGAAGCTCACAAGGGAGGTCCCAAAAATCTGAACATACCTATGTTGATGCGTAGTTCTGAGGCTAGGGTTGACTAACCCTTAGCCTACTCGGTGCTAGACATTACTCCAAAAAATAATTCATATTCTCTCCATCATTTTTCAATGAAGCTGAACAATGATCTAGTGACGAAGCTGACTTATAACATACATACATAAATCTGAAATCATAACATGAGGATCCCTGGCTCAAACCATACCACAAGCTAAAAATAGTAGAAGTCTAGACTCCGAAATCCACGTGGTAAGCTGATAACATGAAATTTAGATAAACCATGAACCATACTTCATCATATGGGCTTGCCCAATACTTAAACATGGTTGACATAGACTCGATCATTCGAAAACATGAACATAGACATGGGTATTTCGAAATCATACTTTCTTCATAAACATCTTATCATACTTGAATAAATATTTCATAGATCTCAACTTTCATGAACTTCCATAGATGGGCATCATACTTTAGAAAACTTGAAAACATAATTTATAATTTAAAACATTTAAAAATATTCCCATTAATCATAATTCAACGTTATAAAAATGCTTAGATCATACCCATGACAGATACTTAGGAAATTCATTTGATAAAACCCCCATAGATTCATCAATTAGAATTTTCATGAATTGAGTGAGGATTGGACATGGGTGTGGAAAATTGCACCCATTCATAGCCTTACATACCTGAAGAGATCTGATTTCTCAACTTCCTAGATTGCCCAATGAGAATTGAGGAAGAACTTTTAAGAGACTAGGCTTGATTACCTCTTAAACCTCTAAACTTGCATGCATGAATTAGAATAGGCTTAGAATGAATTAACCCATCTTAAAAACACTATTCTAAGATTAAAATGACATAGTTTAGGCTTAGGAACTTAGAAATTACGGAAAAGCCCTTAATAATGTCGCAAGAAAATACACACTGCCAGTCCCATCGAGGGACTAGACGAATCGTTGTCTGGGGGATGACTCATCGTCTACCTATCATGATCAATACTGCCACTTTTCATCTTAGGGTCACCACGAGGGACACCACGACATTTGGTGTACCAAATGACTCGTGGTGACCAAGTCGTCATCCACACTGCCCAAATGTCCAATCCTCCAAGCATCCCTTGACCACGGATCACTAGACGACTCGTGGTCACCTCAAATCCCAAATTTTCAACCAAGTCTAAACCTATTCCCATGAGTCACTTAACGACTCGTGGTGTTCTTGATTGGTCATGGGACTAATCTTGTGACCTGGTGCAGAAATTTCTAATTTCTCCGTTACAACTCCTGGCTCTGATCTTAGAGTTACACCCCGTAAAATGCTACTAGTTAGTAGGCATAGGCGTGGATTTCTAATGAATAAAGAGAGCGTGATGTTTGTAGGATAAGCCTTGGAAGCAAGGTCGGATGGGACCAACGTGCATAGGGCCAGCATGACGCACCAGCCAGCAGTGCACTGGCCAGTTCAGCGCCCCAGGCCTGCTGGCGCCTTGAGAGGCGCAGTGAGGCACTGGGGTTGCCGCAAGACGCCCCCCAGTCCACTGTCCATGTATATATAAATAAGTCCTTTTCTCATTTGAATTATTTCCGAACATATACATTTGGCGAAGTCAAGAGAAAATCGAGGTGTCCTTTAAATTATCGTCCAATTACGCTACCAAACGCTGTCCAAACTCAAATTAACTTTAGGTATCGAGCTCTAAGCCTGCAGGGAGAATTACTACGAAATTATTTTATTGAAATAATCCTGGAAATTGGAAGTCCGCCTAGTAGAAGTTATCAGAATTGCTCCAAAAATTGATTCCTAAATAGTCACAGGCGTTGAGTAAGCACTTCTCCATTCTGAACTCTAGGGAAATTATAGATTTTCGACTGTATTTTGTAAAGTTGAATTATAGTTATTATTAATGCCGAAAGTTATCCTTTTTGCCGAATATGGTATTGCAATTAGCCCCATTCTCTCAGTATTACGGTCACAGCTGGGAAGAACTACCGATTGCAGGTTGGACCTCGCCAGTTAAATCAGAGTCAGTATTTAAGGTATGTGAGGCTTATTCCTTCGGGAAAGTTATTCTCATCGTATAGAGATACGACACATGTTTTTAACATAGATAACGACCCTATATGTTGTTAAGCAGTTGCTTGTATATAAGGATTAGATATGCTATGAATAGTTGCTATNGTAGCCTTCTTAGGACACATTGTGCCGGATGCTCCTATATGTTGTTAAGCAGTTGCTTGTATATAAGGATTAGATATGCTATGAATAGTTGCTATCAGTAGATTTCGTTTAGATATGTTATGGTTAGCTGTTGTCTGTAGACTATGAATATATATATATAATGTGTATGGATCATACTGCAGTATCCCTTGTCGGGAAGGAGCATGTTAATTACGACATACGCTTGAAGCATCATAGAAACTTCAATGTTCTCCAATTCATTGTTTTAGTAGAGTGGGATGTTTTATTTTCAAGACTAGACCTTAGAAGATTGTGGATACCTATTGGGCCTGAGTTAGTAAGTCAAATAGCATAGGTGCAGCTAGGCGATATAGCTACTAGTCGGGCGCCTATTTTGTCAGTAAAGCATCCCTAGAGACCATTGGTGTGGCCTCACGCAACAAGGCCAGAAATTTAGATAGGATGGTCATACTTTAGATTCAGCGGCACTAGGGTTGTCTAGTGAACTGAGTGGCACACTACCATCTAGTTAGCTACAACTAGTGATTGTTAGTTCCAATTGACTTAGTATTCGTAATACAGGTCGCCCAGGAAGCCAGCCCAGTCGTTCAGGTCAAATAGACCCGTGGGTACCCTAAGGAAGGGGACCTTATTAGCAGTTAGAGGCAGGGCCAACACCCCAGCCTGTTCCTATAAGATATTCAGGTACAGACTGCCGTGAGTGGCTTAGTCCATATGAACTTATCTATACAGTTAGGAATCTCCTAGGAAAGTCATATAAGATCTGAACAGACAAAGTTAAGGTCTAAGGAACTAGAACCATGTTAGCAAAGTATTACCCACATGCTAAGAATATCAGTAAGCTGCCTGTGGAGGACTCGGAGCCGACTGCTCGAAAGCATGTTCAGTCAGTGGCAGCCCTGCAGTTGTTCTAAGTAAAGGAACTAAGTAATTGGTCGTCTGTGATCCTACAGTTTCTTATGAGTTATAGTTTTCCAAGTAAGACATTCATAGTATTGTTAGGCCACTCCAGATCTCGCCCTATTCGGTCTAGACCATTAGAGATTATGATCACTACCAGGATCCTCTAATCAGATACAGGTGCACGGAGTGTGCCTTCTAAAAGCCATACAGATTATTCTAGGGGCGAGAAGCTATCGCGTTAGGCCTTGAAGGCCAGATATTCATTTTGAGTGGCTAGATTGAGATTTTAATAGAGCATATCCGGTGGGGTTGCCCTTTCTTAGGAGCCTTCCGTGACCACTCCAGAGTTACTAGTTGTATCGTTGCCAGCCAGGGGCTATATGACGTCACTCTAAGGAGCTATATGTTGTCTCCAGAGACGATAAAGAGGCCCAAGGGCCATATTACAGTTCATTCCATGGCTGGGCTATTAGCTTTATGTCATATCGGCATCACACCATCGTGGAGCCTGGTGCCCACGGTGCAGTTGTCAGAGTCCACCAGACTCAGACACAGCTACAAATCAGGAGCCAAGAAGGCTCAGTTGCAGACCCAAGGGGACAGGTAGGTTGGCTTATGAATATATGATTGTACAGTCGTAGCTCATATACATGTAGTGTTTTGCTAGATGTATATTATGAATAAGACAACTTACAGGTTAATATTGTTGCCCCTTCTTTATATTTACTTTCAGTCTTTAACAACTTATTTACTACCTTACATATTCGGTACATATTGTACTGACGCCTATCCCCGCTCTGTATTACTTTCCTGCAGGTTTAGACAGACAGAGTTCAGGCTCTTCAGTAGCAAATGTTCAAAGTCAGCAGTTTGGCCAGCTCCCTTCATTCGGAGTTGCCAGGTTGTAGAGGTTACAATATTTAATTTGTATAGCATTTGGGGTAGGTCGGGGCCCTGTCCCGATGACTATTTGTATACTTAGAGGGTTGTAGACTATAGTTGTCAGTTAGTTAGTTGTTGTTGGTCGTGTAGGGCCTAAATTAGTTATGTTTCGTATGTTGGTCGTGTGGGGCCTAGTATTGTGGATTGTTCTCATTTCTGTTATAACTAGACAGCATGGTGGTCTTGTCGGCCCGCATAGCATCCCTTTTGTTGTCGATTGTTGGTTGGCTGTTCTTATTTCTAGGTGGCTATACGGCCTTATCGCCGGAGGTTGTGTTTATAGTCGAGACATAGCTCGTTGTTTTCTTGGATTGAGTTGCAGACATGCAGCAGACGTGCATAAGCCTAGCCAGGTCAGTCAAATCCAGTGTGGCACTAGGTGCCATCCATGCCTCCCAAGGTGCGGCGTGATAAACTTGGTATCAGAGCAGTTCATATCCTAGGGAGTCTCCAAGTCGTGTCTAGTAGAGTCTTACTTAAAAATGTGTTGTTCGCCACATTCTTTAAGCAGGAGGCTACAAGGCATGATAGTATGGTTACTTTTTCTTCTCCTCAGATCGTCCTATAGAGCCGAGTTGTACAGGGTTGAGTCCCTATGCTTTCATTTCTATTTCTATCTAGAGTAATATGAGATATGAGAAAGATTCCAGCCAGCCGCAAGATAACTATAGCAGCAGGAGGAAGTACCAGTGCGTTGCCATAGTTGGGGGATAGCCAGCTTGAGGATGAAGGCGAATGTCTTTTACTCTTCCCAGTATCTTCCTGGGGCACCAGGAATCTCATAAGGTAGTAGATATGCCAGCACTGTCCCAGTTATTTCTATAACCTCAAAGTAGGAGGTTAGAAGTATGGTATATACATGAGCTGACTTACCTACTAGATATATAGGATCAGACAGGGGTNATAGTTAATATGGGATTACCTAGAGAGTACAAAAGAAGAGGGAATTGTGGGAGTATTACCTCCAACCCTTCTTATGTTGTACAATTCCATACCTCAGTTCTATTGTAGTACGAAACGGCTATCTTCCGCCTGCCAGTTTTGTTTTCAGTATAGTAAAGAGCCTAAGAATTGAGGGGACGTTGCCCAAAGTAAATAGTAAAGGAGGGTTAGATTCGTTGACTCCTGGAAAGTGTTAGGAAGTGGTTGAGACCTCTAGTGTTTAAGTAAGTTATATAGACCTTTACAGTAGTAAATAAGGAGAGAAGATAAGACTACCAGTAGCATTCAAGTACGTGTAAGGGTCCATAAGTGATAAACCCCCAGCAACATTAAAGCTCAAGTAAAAAATAGGTCGATTCAGACGAAGTCTGCTAATGACAATAAGGCATACCTGCAAGATAATGGTTACGACCCTAGCTTGTTATATCGAAGGACAGAGAGATCATATGAATGAGATAGGCCCGAGTGTAGGTCAGAAGGATACAGGTCGGTAGAATTGGTTATTAATATCTTTAAAAGAATGAAGTAGAAGGCACGAACCCGACAGCTCAGTATAAGGGAGCAAGGGGAAAGGCACAAGTACTTAACTCTAGAAGGAATAGAATCACCCCAGGCTAAAAGTAAATCGGCAGTGCATAGGGCCACCGCTTAGTATCGAGAAATAAGCATCGGGCTGACAGTTAAGAGATATTAAGTTTGTAACCTAGAATGTTGTAATATCACCACCAATTGTGGGAGTAGAAGAGTGGCCACACCGAGTTTCTAACCTAGTATGATCTAGAGACAAGGCCCAGTAGGAAGTTATTGGCCCTTGAGATAATAAGGGGCGGAGTCATAAGAACCTGAGGTTGATTCTGCATTCCAAAGGTGGCAGAACATCGATAGTAGACTATAACCAAGGTGCACTATGTTCATTACCCCCTCCACCATAGTTTGATGAAAACATATCAGTTCAAAAAGAGAGACCTACAGATGGAATGGGAAGAGGGAATATATCGTTGAGTCATAGCACAGAACTATAATGACCAGCCAGGGGAGGCTGAATGGAAGGAACTGAGAAGGCTAATTTAGGAGATGGTCGTGCCTGCAAAGGGAGTGGAGAATAGTCAATATGATTATAGTTAGAGGGTTACCTTGTACCAGGCGTAAATTGATCTTATTTGAGTCAGTGTAGAAAGGCTAACTAGATCAACTCATATTTCACTGGACGGAATTATATTTTAGCTAAGGGTTATGCCGAATTAAATATTTAAGAAGTAGTTCGGTTTTCTGGAGCCCAGTTTCTAATAAACCTTGACAGAGAGGCAAAACTCCCAGCTAGGTTCTAGGACACTATTAGAACAGATTGGAGCGCATGTTAATGTAAGTGTGGCTTCTCGTCTCCAAGTAAATAGCCAAGCAGAGCACATAGGTTACAAGCCTGGAGACCTATTATGGGTAGAAATATAAGTCCCCTACATGATGACCTGAAGCAGGTAAATTAAGGGTAGTTGGACCGGGGCATACGTCATCAGTCAGATGGGGAAAGTTAAAACTTACCAAAGAAAATGGGTACCGACAGCCCGAGGCCGATGGGAGTCCTACTCTATCTTATGGTGTAGGCAGTTAAGAATTGAAGTAGTGGCTGGGAATAAGGGCGTTGTGAGATTTGGTGCAAAGGGAAAGTTTAGCCATAGGTTCATTTTCCTGAATCGTACCCTTCGGAAGACAGGCAAAGTGACAGATAAGTTAGAATTGCATCCACAGCTAGGGTCTGCCCATCCAGTCTTTCCTGTTTCCATGTTGCGAAAGAACATGGGGTACCCACCCTGAGTTTTTCCAGTTGAGGACGTTCACGTTACTTAAGCGTTAGCCTACGAAAAGGTTCAAGTTGCTATATTAGATCGAAAGGTTCGCACGTTAAGAACTACAAATATGGCCTCTGTTAAAGTACTGTAGAGAAATAGGAATGATGAACAATTGACCTGGGAAGCTGAGGATGACATGAGATCTAGATATCCTCACTTGTTCCAGGACTGGTTTAGATTATGCAATAAAGGTGATATAATTATTCAGTTTTTATCCTACTACTTATGTTATCTATACTATTTAGCTGGTTGCCACTTTGTGATGAAATAGTTGTTTATAGCGTCTTGCGAAGCCCCTGTGTTGGACATTTTTGTGTTTCAGGTTCTCCAAATAGTCCATATAAAAGGGGATACTCTATCGAAATTTTTCTGAAAATTGATTAAAAGAGTTAACTCCCCTAAGACTAAAGATTATATTCTAGGACGAATGTTCCTAAGAGGGGGAGGATGTTACACCCTGTAAAATGCTACCTAGTAGGCGTATGCATAGATTTGTGAAGAATAAAGAGAGGTGATGCGTGCAAGATAAGCCTCCAAAGCGGTGTTGGACGAAACCAGTGCGACGCGCTAGCCAATAGTGCACTGGCCAGCGCAGCGTGCCAGGCCAGCTGGCGCCTTCAGAGGCGCGACGAGGCACTGGGGTTGCCGCGATTGCTGGCGCGAGGCGCCCCCCATTCCACCGCCCATGTATATTTAAATAATTCCATTGATCATTTGAATCATTTCCCAACATATACATTTAGCCAAGTCAAGAGAAAACCGAGGGGTCCTTTAAATTATCGTCAAATTACGCTACCAAATGCCATCCAAACTCAAATTAACTTCAGGTATCGAGTTCTAAGCCTGCAGGAATATTCCTATGGAGTTATTTTCTCAAAATACGCCTGATAAATTAGAACTCTGCTCAGCAGAAGAAATCAGTTGTACTCCCAATTGGTTCCTAAACAGTCACAGCTATTGAGTAAGCACTTCTCCCTTCTGAACTCTCGGGAAATTATAGGTTTTCACTGTATTTATTGAAGTTGAATTATAGTTATTATTAATTCCAAAAGTTATCATTTTTTCCAAATGTGGTATTGAAATTAGTTCCATTCTCTCAGTATTATGGTCACAGCTGGGAAGAACTGCCGATTGCAGGTTTGACCTCGCTAGTTAAATCAGAATCAGTATTTGAGGTATGTAAGGCTTATTGCTTCGGCAAGTTATTCTTGTCGTATAGCAATACGACCCATGTTTTAAACATAGATAATGACCCTATATGTTGTATTTAGCTATTTCTAGTATATAAAGATTAGATATGCTGTGAATAGTTGCTATCAGTAGATTGCAATTAGATATGTTGTGGTCAGTTGTTGTCTATAGACTATGAATATATTTATGTTGTGGTTAGCTGCTAGTAAACATATATGGATCATACCACAGTATCCCTTGTAAGGAAGGAGCATGTTAAGTACGACATACGCTAGAAGCGTTATAGAAACTCCGTTGTTCTCCAAGTCATTGTTTTAGTATAGTGGGATGTTTTATTGTCAGGCCTAGTTCTTAGAAGCTTGTGGATAGCTATTGGGCCTGAGTTAGTAAGCGAACAGCATAGGCACAACTAGGCGATGTAGCTACTAGTCGGGCGCCTTTTTTGTCAGCAAAGCACGTCGAAAGACCATTGGTGTACCCGCACGCCCCAGGGCAAGAAATTTAGATAGGATGGCCATACTTTAGAGTCAGGGACACTAGGGTTGTCTAGTGAACTGAGTGGAAGCCTTCCATCTAGTTAGCTACTACTAGTGATTGTCAGTTCCAATTGACTTAGTATTCATCATACAGGTCGCCTAGGAAGCCAACCCAGTCGTTCAAGTCAAAAAGACACGTGGGTACCCTAAGGAAGGGGACCTTATTAGCAGTTAGAGGCAGGGCCAACGCCCAATCCTGTTCCTATAGGATATTCAGGTACAGACTGCCGTGAGTGGATAAGTCCATATGAACTTATCTATAAGGTTAGGAATCTCTCGGGAAAGTTATATAAGATCTGAACATACCAAGTTAAGGTCTGAGGGACTAGAACCATGTTAGCATAGTATTACCCACAGGCTAAGAATGTCAGTACTGCCTATGGAGGACTAGGGGCCGACCACTCGAAAGCATTTTCGGTCAGTGGCAGCCCTACAATTGTTGTAAGTAAAGGAACTAAGTAATTGGTCGTCTGTGACCCTACAGTTGCTTATGAATTATAGTTGTCTGAGTAGGACATTCAGAGTATTTTTAGGCCACTCCAGATCGCGCCCTATCTGGTCTAGAATGTTAGAGATTATGATCACTACTAGGATCCTCTGTTCAGATATAGGTGCATGGGGTGTGCCTGCTAGCAGCCATACATATTATTCTAAGGGCAAGCAGCGGTCGCCTTTGGCCAGAAGGCCATATACGTTTTTTGAGTGGCTAGATTGAGACTTCCGTATAGCATCTCGGGTGGAGTTGCCCTCACTTAGGAGCCTTCTGTGACCACCCCAAGGTTACTAGCTATGTCGTGGCCTGCTAAGGGCTATATGAGGTCGCTCCATGGAAAGAGGACCAAGGGCCATATTATAGTTCATTCCATGGCTGGACTGTTAGCTTTATGCCGTATTGGCATCACACTCTCATCGAGCCTGGTGCCCAACGTTCAGTTATAAGGAGTCCACCGGACTCAAACACAGTTACAGATCAGGAGCCAAGCGGGCTCAGTTGCAGACCCAGGGGGAAAGGTAGGTTAGCTATAGCACCAGTAGAGTCATAGAAACCTGGATAGGGGTATATAGATTGAAGTGCACTTTTTAGGGCTTATGGGGGTCCCGGTAGGTTATTTCTGTGTTGCTTGTACCTTCCTGGCTTACGAGGGCCATGTTAGGTTCTTGTTTGTATTCTTGTCTGCTAGCTATAGCTTATGAATATATGATTGTACAGTCTTAGCTCATATACGTTTAGTGTTTTTCTAGATGCAGATTACGAATAAGCAATCATACAGGTTAATCTTTCTGCCCCTTCTTTCTACTTACTTTCAGTCTTTAACAGCTTATTTACTACCTTACATATTCGGTACATATTGTACTGAAGCCCATCCCCGGGCGCTGCATTACTTGCCTGCAGGTTTAGACAGACAGCGTTCAGGCTCTTCAGTAGCAGCTGTTCAGAGTCAGCAGTTTTCCCAGCTCCTTTCGTTCGGAGTTGGCAGGTTATAGAGGTTATAGTCTTTTATTTTTATAGCATTTGGGGTAGGTACGGGACCCTGTCCCGAGGACTATTTGTATTCTTATAGGCTTTTAGACTATAGTCATCAGTTCGTTAGTTGTTGTTGGCCGTGTGGGGCCTAAATTAGTTATGTTTCGTATGTTGGCCATGTGAGGACTAGAATAGTGGCTTGTTCTCATTTCTGTTATAACTAGACAACATGGTGGTCTTGTCGGCCCACATAGGATCCCTTTTTGTTGCATGTTGTTGGTTAGCTATTTTTATTTACAGGTGGCTATACGACCTTGTCGACCGGAGGCTGTGCTTAAGCCGAGACATAGCTCGTTGTTTTCTTGGATTGAGTTGCAGGTATGCACCAGACGTGCATAAGCCCAGCCAGGTCAGTCAGATCCTAGTGTGGCATTAGGTGCTAGTCATGCCTCCCAAGGTGGGGCGTGACACTTGGGGTTTTCGGGGTATTAGAATATCTCGCCCTTATGAACATTCATCCTCGAAGGTGGGAAAACATACTGAAAAGCAGAAAAATGCAATCATCATACTCAAATACTGAACATACATGCTGGAAACTGACAAAGTGACTGACTCTGATTTGAACTACATGACTCAACTGAATTCCTGAATCGCACATATATTCACTAACACGAAATAAACTGGGGTACATGAGCTGAACATGAAACTGAATAGAGTACTAAAGAGGAACCGATACCTCAAGGTGAAGCTGAGCTGGAAGGGAACAGTTGTGGGTATTTAACCATCATATGTGCTTCGGCTTCCCACGTAGCTCCCTCAACGTGTTGATTCCTCCATAAAACCTTAACTGAAGCTACTTCTTTGTTCCTTAACTTACGAACCTGACGATGCAGTATTTCCACCGGAACCTCCTCATAACTAAGGATGTCCTTCACTTTGACACTGTACACCGGAACAACCAGAGATGGATCATCCAAACACTTTTTAAGAGAAATACATAGAAAACTGGATAAACGAAAGCTAATTTTGAGGGCAATTCCAACTCATATGCTACCTTGCCAACCCATTTCACAATCCAGTACGGACCAACATGACCGGGATTGAGTTTCCCTTTCTTTCCGAACCTCATTACTCCCTTTATGGGAGACACCTTTAGAAACACCCAATCATCGACCTCAAACTCAAGTTCTCTCATCCTCACATCTGCATAGGGACTTTGGCGGGTCTAAGTTGTTTTCAACCTTTCCCTTATAAGCTAAACTTTCTCCAAAGCCTCATGGACTGAATTTGGTCCTATCAGTGTAGCCTCACTCACCTCAAACCAACTAAGTTATCTACACCTCAGCCCATAAAGAGCCTCAAATGGAGCCATCTAAATGCTTGAACGGTAGCTATTATTATATACAAACTCAATGAGAGGCAAATGATCATCCCAACTACCCTTGAAATAAATCACACACGCTCTCAACATGTCCTCAAGAGTCTAAATGGTTCGCTTAGCCGGACCATCTATCTGCCGGTGAAATACTATGCTAAGCTTGACCTGAGTACCGAGTCCCTTTTGAAACGATCTCCAAAACTGGGAGGTAAACTGAGTACCTCTATCCGATATGATGGACAATGGTACTCCATGCAACCAAAATAACTCTTGAATGTATAATTTAGCATAATCCTCCACTAAATTGATAGTTTTGGCCGATAAGAAATGAGTTGTCTTAGTCAACCTGTTCACAACCACCAAAATAGAGTCATATTGTCTACTAGTGCGAGGCAACCCTGTAATGAAGTCCATATTGATTTCCTCCCACTTCCAAGTAGGAATGCCAGTATCTTGAAGTACACCTCTAGATCTTTGATTCTCAACCTTCACCTGTTGACAATCTAGGCACTTAGCCAAAAATTCTGCTATGTCCTTCTTCATGCCATTCCACCAATAGACTTCTAGTAGGTCACGGTACATCTTGGTGTCACCTGGATGTATAGAATATCTGGATCCATGAGCCTCGTGCAACATCTGATCTCTTAAGTCACCAACATTTGGTACATACAAACGATCCTAATATCGAAGCACACCATCTCCCCCTTCGGAGAAGACTTCTACCTTCTGAGTATGAACAACTTCCTTCAACTATACCAAAATAGGATCCTCGTCTAGTCTATCTTTAACTTCAGACACTAAGGATGATTTTGACCCATTCTGAACAATGACACCACTAATCAATCGAGTCAACAAGACGGACTCCTAGCCTTGCAAGCCGATGAAAAACCTTCTTTAACTCCTTCCTTTCCTCGTCTATGTGGGACACATTTTCCATGGAAAGCCTGCTAAGAGCGTCCGCCACCACATTCTCCTTGCCTAGATGGTAGAGAACATTCATATCATAATCGTTTAAAAGCTCCAACCACCTTCTTTGTTGTAGATTCAAATCCCTTTGGGTGAACACATGTTGTAGGCTTTTGTGGTCCGAAAACACATCTACATGTACCCCGTACAAATAGTCTCTCCAAATCTTCAAAGCAAATACTATCACCGCCAATTCGAGATCATGAGTCGGATAATTCTTTTCATGGACTTTCAGCTTCTTGGAAGCATAGGCTATAACTTTACCATGCTGTATGAGTACACAACCAAGGCCGATTCTTGAAGCGTCACAATATACCACAAGTCCATCGGTAACCTCAGGTAGGGTTAACACCGACACTGAGGTGAGTCGAGTCAACTCTTGGAAGCTCTTCTCATAAGACTCCTACTATTTAAACTTCACTTTCTTTTGTCAATGGGGCTGCAATGGATGAAAACCCCTGTCACAAACCGAACATACGCCCGGATTGAGACACAGGACAAGGAGCCCTGAGAGACTCCAAGTCAACCCATGGAATGAACATACATCTAACTCAATCAAATAAAGCAAAAGAATTAACATAATAACATAGCAGAAGTCTAAGCATAATATACAATCCGTGAATACAACACGAGTCTAAAGCTAAATACAATCTATTGTCTGAAAAGCCTCTAAATTTGATGAGTTTATGGGACAAGACCCCAACTAACTCTGTAAATCTAAAAATTGAAAATACTCAAACATAAATGAATAAAGGAGGGTCCCTCGACAGATGAGGACGCACACCAATAGGGACCGATGCTAACTCCAAAAGCTGGCTAGTGTCAGGGTTGAGTCTGTATATCAAAGCCTGTATCATGAAATGATACAACATAGAGTATGCGGTTAGTACGGTGGAATGTACCGAGTATGCACGATAAGTGAAACCTCTTAAATAAGTAAAAGTCATTTAAAACATGCATAATATAAACATAATTAAAATAAAATTCTTAGAGTAGTGCTTTCATGCCATTTTCTGAACTCAAGATCTGAACATAATATAACATCATAACTGAATCGATTGACCCAAAGCTGAAATCTGATAATCATAAGTAAAACGAAACATTCAGTCAAACCTACTTTAGAACGTATAT
>JACEIK010007788.1:0-22916 GCA_018107945.1 Datura stramonium
ATAGGATATGTAGCTTATGAACTGGCTCTGTCGCCGGGGTTGTTGAGAGTGCAGTCGATATTTCATGTCTCCATGATGAATAAATACGATGGGGATGGATCTTATATAATCCGTTGGGATTCAGTGCTTCTTGATATATACCTTTCTTACGAGGAAGAGCCTGTGGCTATATTAAATAGGGAGGTCCTAAAGTTAAAATCAAAAGAGATCACAATGGTAAAGGTCAAGTTGAAGAATCATCCCATAGAGGAAGCAACTTAGGAGACCAAGGCCAACATGCAAGATAAATACCCCCAACAATTTATAGAATCAGGCATGTCTTTGTTCTTCCTTTATTAGGCCATTTGGGGATGAATGATATTTTAAATGGTATCTAATGTAACGACTTTCCTGTTTCTATGAGGTAATTAAGTCCAGAATACCCTCTTTTTGCCTTGGTATCTTGTGGAAAGGTGTTGGGTAAGAGTTAGTTTAACTTTAGATTGAGGAATGGTCTTTGAGTAGGGGAATAAGAGCAACTAGTTATCAGGGAACAGCTACAGCGTGGGGAAAACTGCTGCAGCAAGATCTTTACCATGGTCAGAGGACATTATAATGGACAGGAAAAGTAATTGTTGGATCCACAGTGGCGATGTCCTAACCACCATATTGGGTTCTTAGCAGTGAAAATGTGATCGCTTCAACGGACGATGGGAGGTAGAAAGTGGATTTTAAGTGGGATTTAAAGGGTTTCACCCTACTACTCTAAGGCATGAACTTTTAGAAGCTAAGGGCGGTGCTCCCAAGGGCAGAGCAATTCTTCTTCTCAAGGTAAGAACAATGGCTTTTTCCTTCTACTTTTGATTCCCTAACACCATTGAATCAAGGGAGGGACCTCTAATGGTGGAATTTTTAAGCAAGGAACCCTAGGATGATAGAAACTATGGCCATTGAAGGAAAAGGGCTAGGTATTAATTCAGAGACCTAGGAGTGAGTAATGAACACTAACTAGAGCTAAGGTGGATGTGGCACTTATGTATACTAAACTTCGAGACCTAAAACTCGGTGATTCTTGAACCTTTAACCTAAAAAATTTCTTCAAGCAGATTGGAGGAGTAGAAAACCCCATGCACTAGGTTAGAATGACCTTTCTCGAACTAGGTTTTGATAAATTAATCTTTGAGAATGGAATTAGATCGTAATACCCGGTAAATTGGGTGGTTTGAATATTCTACGACCTTTATTTAAAGAGTAGTTAATGAAGCACTCTTATGGCTATTATTCATATATTTAGAGAATTCTGAGGCTTTGAGGAAAGGCAAGGCTCTAGCAGAGCAATTGTCATTCGAATCCTTCAGTTGAGGTAGGTTACGGTTTTAGGTGTTAGAATTTATATAATGACTTGTACGCGTGTGGAATGATAACATGCTTGGTTTGTCCTTTGATACTACCTTTTGATAATAATTCACGTGTTAAATTCAATTGATAGAGTGAACTTGACATGATGATTGTTACTGATGTGGTATGAAATTGGGTGTTTCGAGATGTTATATGTGTTCCTTCATATTGTCATGAAAGTGAGCATTGATTGGTAAGTATAATCTAGTTGATGGAGGTAAGATGAGGCCTCCTAGAATTCATGTATATTAACTTAGTGATAACATACCTATTGTTAAGAATGAAAGTGGATAGCATGTTTTGTCCTGAGATGAGTTGCTCGTGCCCGAGGTAAGCATCTGGGTGAGCGGTTATAATAGAGTGGCTTGTGTTTGAGGGGAGCATTTGGATGAGCAGCTGAATGGGGGCGGGTACCACGTTGGTACAGTTTATGGATTTCTAGAGTCCCCTACAGGTCATGACTGGAAGGGCATAAATAAGATCCTTTGACATGTTTGTATAGTGATGTCCCATTTTGAGTGATTCAAGGTGATTTGACATAGGAGTGTGCCTGATACGTCATTAATGTTACGATATCCAGATAGAACTCAAAGAGTAAAGATCATTTCAATAGTATGAGAACATGATGAAACTGAAATTCTTAGTTGTGTCGTTTCTATATGTTAGCAACGTTGATGTGCTTATCATAACTTTTCATCACTTGTAAAGTCATGTATGAGTCGATGATGAGTTGAGGGATTGGTTGTGAGAATTTCATTGTGTGTTCTATGTGACCAGTGGTACATTTATCTGTTGAATTTACAGTTGTGTATAACTTGTATGGAATTATTGAACTAGTTATTGAGAATTGTTAAGGGAGAACTGAAGGTGGTCAGCTGAATCGAGTATCGCTTGGGTGGTACCCTTACGGCCATGGCAAGATCATGGATGAGGTCCAGTACTACTGCAATGAGGCCTAATCCATTAAGAAGACCATTCTAACACCTTACCCTGATTAATCCTAGAATAAGTACTATTTAATGATTTTTTGTTTTGGTATGTATGTTGTTATTTCACCATTTATACGTTATTTTTAAGTTTAGCCAATGATCCCTACCAGAACATTATATCGTACTAATGCACTCCTGCACTTTTTTTTAGTGCAGACCTCGATCTAGGAAGTTCATCTCGACAACATCTATACAACAGTCATAGAAAACTAAAGATGAGCGAATCCGATTGTGTTACCATGACTACACCATAGAGAATGTCTTTTGTTCAAACATAAACTTGTTATTTCTTAATTTGTTCATCAACGACAATGTTAGGTAGATATACTCAAGTACAATGACTTTCAGTTTTTGGAATTTAATAGACATATTTGGTGACTATTTTCTTTTAATTTAATTAACGCTTTTGCTATTTATTTCATAATGTGTTTTTTTCATATTATTGTTGGGATTGGGTAATTAGTTGGAACTTGTTGGTTTTCCCACTGGGTGGTTTAATGTGGTTGTCAATCATGTCCTTCAGGGTCGTTACATGGTCGGAATGCTGGGAATATATCAAAGTAACCCAGGAATTGATCACCGGAAAGCTGCAAAGAAATTCTTGAGGTACCTTAAAAGAATGAAGGATTATATACTCATGTATAGGAGATCTAATAACTTTGAAGTTTTTGGATAGTAGAATTCAGATTTTTCTTGATGCATTAACACTAAAAAGTGCATATTTGTTTACTTGTTCTTAATACCTGAAGGGACAATATTGCGGAGGAGTGCTAAATAGTCACGATCCAAATATAAGCACAGATCGAGACACGGAACCTAGACCATAAACGGCTCCAAGTCAACCCATGGCATGAACACGACAACCATAGATCAATATAAAAAAGCTGATAACTAAAATATGAAATAGAGAAATCTGAATAACAAATGTTTATCCAACAGAAACATCACAACACAGAGTCCGAAGCTAAAAATATAAGTCTATTTTTGAAAAAGCCTGTAACATACTAATGAGCTGATTGGACAACATCCCAACTAGATCACTAGAAGTTTGAAACTGAAAATAACATAGCTTAACTAGCTGAAGGTCCTCGAAGGATGAGGATTCACCAACTGGAGAACTAGACTCAAGCTCAGGAGACTGACTAGCAGTGAGACCGAGTCTGAATATCTGAACCTATATCATAAAACAATACGACATAGAGTATATGGTTAGTACATTGAATGTACTGAGTATGCAAGGTAAGTAAAACATGCTAAGTGAGTTAAAACTTAAATCATGCATATCTTAAATTATAACATCATAAGATTCTGAGAGTAAATGACGCATGCTGATTTTTGAAGAATGAATAGACATAAACTGAAATAAGTGCATAGGGCTTGCCATATCTGAAGTCATAGGTAAAAGCTCGTAAACTAATTGTTGGATCAAATATGCTGAAAACATGATATAATATCTTATAATATATGCATTACTGAAATTATTAGGAACAATAGGAGACTCGTCTTAACCGACAAACCACCATGTATAAGCGCATGATGATTCAACATCTTGCCCACGTGGATGAGGGCCATCCTAAGCCTTTCTAGGGCGAAGGATTAAATAAGGTGTGATATCACAGTAGGCCCTTGGGCCGGGGAAATTCTCTCTTAATAGGCCATAAAGTATACCAACGTTGATGCCTAGTTTATGAGCCTGAGAAACCTTGGAAACCCTAGCCTACTCAGTGCTAGAAACTACTCCCAAAACATATATAATGCTCATATAATCATATATCAAAACATAACTTAAATCATAACATATGGAGAGTCTTGACTACAAAACATGAGATAACTGAACTTATTAGCCTTGGCTAAATCATGAGATCATGCTTAACTTGAGTGGGCTTTCCCAAATATTGACATCATACTTTCATGAAATAGACATCATAAGTAAATTCATAAATATATTTAGGTAATTTATAAACATTCATACATGCTAGATATTTAATCATACTTTAAACTCTCAATCATAAACTATACTTTTTCATGAACTTGCATAATTGGGAAAAATCTTCTAAAACCTGAACTCATGAATTTTTAATTAAAAACATCCATAAATCTCCCCATTAATCATCAAATATACTTTAGAATATAGAGGGAATCAACCCATAAATAATATGTAATAAATCTATTAAATTAGATTGAAATCACTTTTAAATCGTAATTTGAATTGAGACTTGCTTCATGAAATTAAGGGGAATTATAGGTATGAGGGTGGAAGAAATCCTTATTCATGGACTCACATACCTGGGTAAGCTGAATCGACACTCTTCCTTGAAAGCTCAAGTGATTTAAGGAAGAGCTTGAAGATTTTTAGGCTTAATCTCATATGGGATCATCTAGGCTGGCATGCATGGGAAAGGAATTGGTGAGAATAGGCTAAAATCTCTTAAAACCCTCCTAACAGTGCTTAAAAAAATGACGTAGTTGATGGCTTAGGAGCTTTGAAATTATAGAAATACCCTTACATAAATAGTAGAAAATTTTACTCTACCAGATGTCATGACTCACACCACACTCGTACCTCCATAACACGACTCACGGTTACCATCCAAAGTGACCACTGTTTTTCTTGACTTTTTGAAATTTTCCACTAGTCAAACTATGACTCGTACCACCAACCTACAAGTCGTTAGATCCATCAGTGATCACTGCTTCCAAGGTCCTTAGTTCCTCCTCACGAGTGTAGGCCACGACTCGTTGTTTCACACTACGAGTCGTACCCTGACTTGTCCCCTTCAAATATGATACACAAAAGATCCCTTATGACTATTGACCATTAGTCCTACTGTCAAACTATGACTCGTGGCTTGCTTTCGTAGTTCACTCGTTCAACTCCTCTACCCTTCTAACAAATCGTACATTGACCCGTGGTTTATCACAATGCGTCGTACAATGACTCGTACCTTCAAACCAGGGTAACTTATTCTAGAAATTGTGGTAATCCTACAACTCATGACATAATCCCATATGTGATACCTTGACTCGTTGTCACTAAACTCCTCCTGCCGAATCTAACCACGACACTTCCTACGAGCCGTACCTTCTCATATCGACTTGTACCATGAGTCATCTTGTGAAAAAAAATTTCCTTCTTTTCTACTGAACACATATTAAATCTAGGGTCTAGTTTTAGGAACCTTCAGGATATTACAATATCTCCCCCTTGGGAACATTCGTCCTCAAATATGGGGTAAACGTACTGGAAGTTAGGAAAAGGAACTGAAATCTCTAATACTAAACATATGAGCTAAACACTGGCGGAGTGACCAACTACAGATTAAGATACATGACTAAACTGAATTCATGAATCACACATACACATGCTGACATAAAAGAACTGAGAGACATGAATTAAACATGAAACTGAATAGAGTACTAAGGAGGAAACTGATACCTTATGCTGGGACTGAGTTCGAAGGGAATAAATACAGGTATCTAGCCATCATATCTGCTTTGGCATCCTATGTAGCTCCCTCAACAAGCGAATTTCTTGACAAACCTTTAATGAAGCTACTTCTTTGTTTCTAAACTTTTGAGCCTGACGATCAAGTATCTCCACTGGAACCTCCTCATAGATAAGGTTATCCTTCACACCTATGCTCTCCACCGAAACAACAAAAGTTGGATCACCAATGCACTTCTTTAACTATGATAATGAAAGACGGAATGTACCGAAGCCAATTTCGTTGGTAGCTCTAACTCATAGGCCACTTTACCAACACGTCTCACAATCCGGTAGGGACCAGCATATTTGGTACTAAGCTTCCCTTTCTTTCTAAACCTTATTACCTCCTTCATCGGAGATACCTTCAAGAACACCCAATCATCAACTTCAAACTCAAGCTCTTTCCGCCTAACATCAACATATGACTTTTGACGACTCTGAGTTACTTTCAGCCTTTCCCTTATAAGTTGAACTTTCTCCATAGCCTTATGAACTTAATCTAGCCCTATCAATGTAGCTTCACCTACCTCAAACCAACCAATAGGTGATCTACATCTCTGCCCATAAAGAGCCTCAAATGGAGCCATCTGAATATTGAGTGGTAACTGTTGTATGTAAGCTGATAAGAGGTAAATGATCATCCAATCTACCTTTGAAGTCAATCACACATGCTCTCAACATATACTAAAGAGTATGAATGGTCCGCATAGCCTGACCATCCATCTGTGACTGAAAATTTGTGCACCTAGATGTATTGAATATATGAGAATGTTGTCCATGAAGACAATCACGAACATATCCAGATATGTCTTGAGAACCCTGTTCATCAAATCGATAAAAGCTGCAGGAGCATTCATTAGTCCAAAAGACAAAACTACAAACTCATAGTGACCATACCGAGTCCTAAAGGCTGTCTTCGGAATGTCTCTCCCTAACTCTGAGCTAGTGAAAGACGGACCTGAGGTCTATATTTGAAAAACACTTAGCACCATGAATTGATAAAACAAGTCATTAATTCAGAGTAGAAGAAACTTGTTCTTTATTGTAACCTTGTTGAATTGCCGGTAGGCGATACACATACGAAGAGACCCATGCGTCTTTCGATCAAAGATAATTAGTGCACCCCATGACGACTTACTGGGCCTAATGAATACCTTATCTAAAAGATTATTCAACTATTCTTTCAACTCCTTTAGTTCAGCTGGAGCCATTCTATACGAAGGAATAGATATAGGTTGCATATTGGGAAGAAGGTCAACACCAAAGTCAATCTCCCGCTCGGGAGGAACTCTTGGTAGATCACCTGGGAAAACCTCTGGGTATTCACATACTATAGGGACTGACTGAGAGTCAGGGTCTCGGACGTAGCATTCTTAACTCGAACCAGATAGCAAACATATCCTTTGGAAATCAACAAAGTGTATACCAAATATTTTTTATAATTCATTAAATAAGAAACAGTTGAGAAATTTAACAACCTGGAGTAAATTTCATGTTTTTTGTTGTTATTTTTCATGAATATCATGAAAATTCTTTATAAAGAGTTGTTCAAGCAAATCATTTTCTAAATTTATCCTATACAGATTTATTCTAAATCTACTCCGGATATTTTCTGGAAAAGAAATTAACAAAGTTTTTTGTGTGAAAAGATTGAACACATGCGTTAAGATGTCTGAAGCTTAACATAATTAATGGCTCCTCAACAAAAAGTAAGAAATACACATAATCTTGTTCTAAAGTTGTTAATATGGTGATTTGATAATCACAAGCAAAGAGATTCTCTCGTTTGCATATGCACATCTCCTTGCTTGCAATTTTCATCTCTCAATACCTGCAACATTAGGACAAGAATTGTGCCTTTTCCGTATTTCTCATTGAGGAGCCGCTATTTATAACAGGTTTCAGGATTGTTAAGATAGATTTTTTATCTTTCACACATTAGTGCTCTAATTATTTTTTCTAAAGTAGTTCAAAACATATTTAAAATACACTTGAATAAGATGGATTCAGGAAAATCTATAATTGGTCAACCTTATTGAAAGTATTTTATGATTGTCAAGATCTATTACAAGGAAAAAAAACTTTGAATTCATTTTCAGATTTTAAATTTTTATATCTCATTTAAAGAATTACTTATTGTGTATCCTCTTTGTAGATTTTAATTTTATTATTTTTAACTTCGATCTTTGAAGAATTACATAATATTTTTCACTTAAAGGGAGAATATATTTTAGGTTAAGATGATAAATTTAAATTTCTTGGTCCATAAGCTATAATTTTTTTTCAAGAAAGATTGAAATAAATTCCTAATTATATTGTAGAGATGAATTAAGGAATGATTCATTTCATTACTTGAAGATGTTAGTATTTCATACGATAGTCATGTTATTTTATAATTAAATATACTCTGAATATCAAAACATTTAAAAGTAAAAAATTTACCAACACACATTATACTAATATCAAATGAATAGGGCACTTATATAGTGTGGGCTCTATTTTGTTACACAATAAACTACCAAGTTTGTATTTATTTTCTGCAAAGCACAACTACTACACACCAAAAAAGGTTAATATTATATAATACCATGCATTTTCATTCGGAGGGTTGAACGATTGAAAGAAATAAATTTGTGTAAATGTCTTCTATGAAGACAATCACGAACATATATAAATATGGCTTGAGCATGGTGTTCATCAAATCCATAAAAGTTGCGGGAGCATTCATTAGTCCAAAAGAGATGAGGTGCGAAAGATCACCTAGATCATGGGTGTTAATTTCGTAGAGAGTGTTGATCTGACCACCTACTAGTTGAAAGGGGTGGCTCATATTTGGTACAACCAATGGAAGGAGGGTAAGCTAACTGAAGCAGGATCAGTAGAGTGGGACGGGTTTGCTACGGTTTTTCTCGATAGATTCTTTCCTCCGGAATTGAGGGAGGTAAAGGTTGCTGAATTTATGAATTTGAGGAAGAATAATAGAACAGTGGAAGAGTATACATTAGAGTTCACTCGGCTATCGAGGCAGATGGTCGCTGGGCCGAGGGCTCGTATGCTCAAGTTTGTGAAAGGAGTTTCAGATTTGGTTCTTAAAAAATGAAGAACCGCAATGCCGATTAAAGAAATTGACCTCTCCTCATCATTCATTCCCAAAAAATAGAGGCAAAAAAGCTAAAGGATATAGAGAGGGAAAGCAAGCGGGCTAGAATTGGATAGCTTGAATATGGCCGAAAGAGGTCAAGCGGCAGTAATCTCCCACAACAGCAACAATAGAGACCTCTAGCACCCACATTAGCTAGTGCCCCTTCTTTCCGATCTCGTAAGGACCGAAAGGGTGGAGAATTAGGCTCCCAAACCAAGAGTCACGTCTCCAGCAGTAGCTTATTTCCAGCCTGCCAAAATTGTGGCAAAAATCACCCAGGGGAATTCCATTTGGACAAGGAGGATTGTTTCGGTTGTGGGGCTAGATGGGCCATAAATTAAGAGATTGTCCGTCAGCTGGACGGGGAAAGGCTCAGTCCATTACCTCAGCAGCCCTAGCAAGTTTCCCAACTTAGTAAGGTACTACTTTAGGTACGGATGGCGGCCAGCACTAAAATCATTTTTATGCCTTTTCTTTTCGTTAGGATGAGGAGAGTTCATCTGACGTGGTCATAGGAATGTTATGTCTTTTCCATCTAGATTTATATGCCCTACTAGATCTAGGAGCCACCCTTTCNCATCATTACTTACATAGTTGTTTAGTTCGATATCAATCCAAAAGTACTCTCAAAATCGTTCTCAGTCTCCACTTTAGTTGGTGAGTAAGTTAGAGCCAGCCGGGTATATAGAAATTTCCCAGTCTCAATGTTGAGTAAAGCCATTCCAGTTAATAGAGTAGAGCTATACATGGTCGAATTTGACCTCATTCTTGGCATGGATTGTTTACATTCTGGTTATGCCTCAATCGACTATAGAACTAGAGTCGTCAGGTTTCACTTTCCCGACGAGCCAGTCTTAGAATGGATGAGTAGTGTTTCAGCGCCTAAGGGACCGTGTATTTCCTACCTTAAGGAAAAGAGAATGATTTTTAAAAGTTGCATCTATCACCTAGTTTGGGTCAGAGATTCTAGCTTTGAGACCCCAACTATTTAGTCAGTTCCAGTAGTCAACAAATTCCTTGAGGTGTTTCTCGAAGATCTTCTCTGAGTCTCTCCCGAGCAGGAAATAGCCTTCGGCTTAGACATTCTTTTATTCACTGAGCCCATCTCCATTCCTCCTTACAGAATTGCTCCAGCTGAACTTAAGGAGTTGAAGGAACAACTAAAGGACCTTCTAGATAAAGGCTTCATCAGGCACAACAACTCTTTATGGGTGCTCTAGTGTTGTTCGTGCGAAAGAAAGACAAGACCCTCAGAATGTGCATTGACTACTGTCAACTAAATAAAGTTACAGTCAACAACAGGTATCCCCTGCCCAGGATTGATGACTTTTTCGATAAGCTTCAGGAAGGTAGTTGTTTTTCCAATGTAGGTCTCAAATCGGGATATCATCAGCTTAGGGTCAGGGAAACAACCTTCAGAACTCAATATGGTCAGTATGAATTTATTGTGACATCTTTTGGACTGAGTAATACTCCTGTAGCTTTCATGGACCTGATGAACCAGGTATTCAAGATGTATTTGTAGATGTTCGTCATTGTGTTCATAGATGGCACCTTGGTATACTTCAAAAATCAGGAGAATCATGCTAATAACCTAAGTATACTGCAACAGTGTCTAAGATACCATTAGTTGTTTGCTAAATTCAGTAAGAGTGAATTCTGATTGAAGTCTGTGGCTTTCCTCGGTTATGTGGTCTCAGGTGAGGGTATTTAGGTATATCCTTAAAAGATATCAGCGGTAAAACACTGGCCAAGACCCACTTCCCCAACAGATGTCAGGAGTTTCTTGGGCTTCACCGGTTATTACCAATGGTTTGTAGAGGAGTTTTCTTCTATTGCGTCCCCTCTGACTAAACTAACACAGAAAAAGGTGAAGTTTTAGTGGTTAGATGCATGTTAGAAGAGTTTCAAAGAGTTGAAGAGTCGAGTCGCTATAACTCTAATTTTCACCATACCATAATGAACAGATGGGTTCGTATTCTATTGTAATGCTTCCAAGTTGGCCTCGGTTGAATTCTGACGCAGAAGGCTAAGGTGATAGCTTATGCCTCCAACAAATAGCTTAAGGTTCATGAGAAGAACTACCCGACTCATGATCTGAAATTGGCGGTAGTGGTTCTTGCTTTGAAAATATGGAGGCATTACCTTTACGGGGTTCACATGGATGTTTTCACCGACCACAAGAGCTTTCAGCACGTGTTCAATCAGAAAGATTTGAAGTTTTGCCAAAGAAGGTTGATGGAGTTATTGAAAGACTATGACATGAGTGTGCTATACCATACGGGCAAGGCCAATGTGGTGTTTGATGCATTAATAAGGATGTCCGTGAGGAGCGTTACTCGTGTTGAAAAGGGCAGAAAAGAGGTGGCGAAAGATATACACAGGTTACCTAGGTTGGGAGTTTAGTTAGTTGATTCAGCCCAGCATAGATTTGTAATCCAGAGTTGGTCAGAATCCTCACTGGTAGTAGAGTTCAAGTCAAAGTAGGATGAAGACCTCATACTCCTCAATATGAAAGAAGCAGTTCTAAGAAAAGAAGTGGAGGCTTTCTCCAAAGGGGGAGATGGTGTGCTTCATTACCAGGGTAGACTTTGTGTTCTAGACGTAGATGACGTTAGATAGGGAATAGTGGCAGAAGCACACAGCCCCAAATATTCTATCCATCCAGATGCCACTAATATGTATAGTGACCTATGGGAAATCTACTGGTGGAACGACATGAAGAGGGACATTGCATAATTTGTGGCTAAATGTCTGAATTGCCAGCAGATTAAATTGAACATCAGAGACGTGGAGGTATAAATCAAGATATCAGCATACCCATGTGGAGCGGGAAGAGGTGAATATTGACTTCATTACAGGTCTACCTCGTGCTTGTTAGAATCATGATTCCAATTCGGTGGTAGTAGATTTGATGTCTAAGTCAACACATTTCCTCCCAGTTAAGACGACAAACTCAGCTCAGGATTATTCTATATTGTACATTCGAGAGTTGGTCAGACTGCATGGATTCCCCTTGTCCATCATAAGATAGAGGTACCCAGTTCACCTTGCATTTCTGGAAGTCTTTTCAGAAAAGACTTGGTACTCAGGTCAAGCTCAGCACAACCTTTCATCCTCAGACCGATGGAAAAGCTTAGAGACTATTCAGAATTTAGAAGACATGTTGAGAGATTATGTGATCGACTTCAAGGGTAGATGGTATGATCACCTACCTCTCATCAAGTTTGCATACAACAACAACTACCACTCTAGTATTAAGATGGCCCGGTTTGAGGAATTATATGGTAGGAGGTGTAGGTCTCCTAAAGGGTGATTTGAGGTTGGCGAAGCTACTTTAATAGGGCCTGATTTGGTCCAAATTAAGTTTATGAGGCCATGCTGAAAGTGCAACTTATTAGAGAAAGGATGAAAATAGCTCAGAGCTGACAGAAATCATATGTAGACGTGAGGAGAAGAGAGCTAGAGTTTGTTGTAGATGATTGGGTTTATCTGAAGATTTCACCTATGAATGAGGTGATAAGGCTTGGAAATAAAGGGAAACTCAATTAGAGGTATGTAGGACCCTACCGATTATTGAGACAAATTGGCACTATGGCCTATGAGTTTGAATTACCTTCAGAGTTAGCATCAGTGCACCTAGTCTTCCATGTGTCACTGTTGAAGAATTGCATTGGTGATCCGACCTCAGTTGTGCCACTAGAAAGTGTGGATGTGAAGGTTATTCTCTCTTACGAAGAAGTCCCAGTTCAGATCCTAGACCATCAGGTTCATAAGCTGAGAAACAAGGAGGTCACTTCAGTAAAAGTCTTTTGGAGGAATTAGTTAGTTGAGGGAGCCACATGGGAAATAGAAGTAGACATTATGGCTAAATATCCTCATTTATTCCCTTCCAATTTAGTTTTAGCATCAAGTATTAAATTCCTCCTCAGTACTTTATTTAGTTCCGTACTCATCAACTCTATTCATGCTCTAAATATGCATCCTAGTTGCATCAACTTAGTTAGTATGTCTATATCAATTTGCGCTCAGTCACTACTTCAGAAATTAGTTTCTAGTTTTCAATTTGGAAATTCCAGCTCTTTTCCAATTCTTGCAGATTACTTAGCCTTAATTTGAGGACGAATGTTTCAAAGGAGGAGATATTGTAACACCCTAAAAGTTCCTAAGATCAGACCTGGGGGTTGAAATAGAGAAAGCAAGAAAATGTGCACCAGGTCATAGGACGACTCAACCAATGACCCGTGAAGTACTTTACGAGTTGTGGAGTGACTTATGAAGTGGAGGCCTTCGTTTGAGGAATCGTGCTCAGGGGGTGACCATGAGGGTAAACAACGAGCCATGAAGTTACTTCACAACTCGCGAGGTGAGCCGTGGTAAGGATGGTTGAAATTGAAGATTTGATTTATTGAAGAAGTCATGATGAGAGTCACGAGTCGTGGTGCACCTCCCAACTCATGAAGTGAGTCGTCGCCCGGGTTGTTGAAGTTTTAATTAGGTTTTCCAGTAGACTTCATGAGATGACACCACGGGTCGTCCCATACCTCATAACTCGTGATGTCTCTCATGAGGACTAGCGGGTACTATTTTCCAGCATTGTTAGTAAGGATATTTTTGTAATTCCTAAGCTCCTAGGCCCTAAGCTATGTCGTTTTGGGGTTATTTTTAGAGGGATTTGGGGAGTTAATCGATAGTTTACTCTCATTTGTCTCATTCCCTCATGTTAGTAGCGTAGGAAACTCATAAAGGAGATACAGAGTAAGGTTAAGGGTTTCAATCTTCCCCTAAGATTTCTCCAGATTGTTCTCAAGGAATTCTACTGTAGGTCTGTGGGAATTCAACAAGAGAATTGCTCTCCCCTGTAGCTACGAGTCAAACCTTCCATCCGTGCAAGTCATGGGAGCTGGTATGAATAGTATAATGCTGTTACAGGCCGTACATTTTTGTAGTGGTCATATACTGTGAAGTCTGGCATACTCTGAATATTTCCACAAGTGCTTTGGTATGACTCGTATCTTAATCTCATGATTCATGGTATCCACTCATACCTTGAGATATGCCCATCACCATTTTCCCTTAATTTTAGCACGGCTTCTTAGTATGAGTCATATGTGGTCATCCCAACTTGTAGCTGCTACCTGTACCAGGAGACTAGATAAGTGCATACTTCTAAAAGCTTTCCACAACTCCTCTGGTACGGTTCGTACAAAGAGAGTATAGTTTGTACTAAGAGTCATACTTGGCCATCACCTTGTGCAATTCTTCTGTATTTTATCACGAATGCACAGTACGGCTCATAGCACCAAGGCACAAATTTTACTGAGGCGTGCAACTTCCCCATTTTCTGTAATCATTTCACTTCTTTTATGGGATTCAACTCTGACACATGATTTCCCTGAAAACAAAGAAAAAGTGCATCATATCTGTATAAAAACACCTAAGACCATGCATATTTCTTTAGTTTTAAGCATCGAAAGTACTGTAAACCCCCAACATATCAAGCCCGGTGTAGTATGTACCAAACAAAGGAGGAATCACGGTGGTGCCAAATGAGAAGAATGAGCTACTATTGACTAGGCCAGTTACAACTTCGTGTTTATATGGACTATTGTAAACTCATGCATTTTACCCAAAAGGACCACTTCCCATGTCATTCATAGATCAGATGCTCGACATGTTGGCAGGCAGAGGATGGTACTATTTTTTGGATGGTTATTTGGAGTATAATCACATCTCCCTATCCCGGAAGACCAAGAGAAAACTACCTTCACCTGTCCCTATAGGACTTTTGCTTTTAGGAGAATGACTTTTGGGTTGTGCAATGCACTGGCCACATTCCAGCGCTGCATGATTTCCATCTTTTCAGACATGGTAGAGGATACCGTCGAAGTATTTAAGGACGACTTCTCAGTTGTAGGTGATTCATTTGAAGATTGCCTTGAGCACTTGAGTAAAGTGCTGAGCAGGTGTGAAATCAATCTTATCCTCAATTGGGAAAATGCCATTTTATTGCCAAAGAGGGAATTCTGCTATGCCATAAAATCTCAGGAAAAAAAGAGGTAGAAAAAGCTAAAATCGAGGTGATCGCTTGGTTTCCACCACCTATTTTTGTTAAAGGTATTTGAAGCTTTTTACAACATGTATGGTTCTATAGGAGATTTATCAAGGACATCTCAAAAATTGCACAACCATTATAAAAGATTATTGAGAAGGAGGTGAAGTTCGTGTTAGATGAAACATGTTTGAAAGCCTTCGAATTCCTGAAGGAGAGACTCACCTCATCCCCCATTATCATAGCTCTCGACTAGTCTCTTCCATTTGAGGTAATGCGCGATGTAAGTGGAGTTTCCATGGGTGCTATCTTTGGCCAAAGGAGAGCAAAGACATTCCACCAAATCTATTATGCCAGCAAGACACTCAATACAACTAAGAAAAATTACACAGTGACTGAATAGGAGCTGCTAGCAGTAGTCTTTGCATTCAAAAAGTTTCGGGCATACTTTTTTAGGACTAAGGTGATTGTCCATACGGATCATTTAGCATTGCGGTATTTGATATCAAAGAAGGTGTAATACCTCGGAAAGGACTAAGAATAGACACGAGAAATATAATTGGAAAATTGCAGAAAAACTGGCAAAAATATCTCAAGACGCGAGACTTAACGACTTATGATGGGATACCACGAGTTTTTGTGTGCAGTCGTGGGGTGGAGGTTAGGAAGCAGTGGTGATGGATGAACTGACGCGTCCTTAGGAGTGGCAATGACTTGTCTAGTCAGTCATTAGGAGGGAGAAGTTTTGGTTCTAAGGAAATTTCTAGGGAACTTAACGGAAAGGCAGGATGAATCGTTGGGTGTAGTGACGAGTCATTATATTGGTCGTGGCATGGAGATTGATAATTTCTAGTATACCTGACGAGTGGACCTAACGAGTCGTTGGGTGGGACAACGACTCATCAGGTGAGTTGTGGCATAATTTCAGGAAATTTTTCAGATTTTCTCAGGGGAAGATTGACAAAATCGCACTCTCCAAGATTCAAAGTGATGTCGTTTTGGACATGTTTGGGGACGTTTTTAAGGGTATTCCTAAGCCTAAACCCTCATTCTCCCAATCTTCTTCTTCCTCCTCTCTTCTCAAAAATCCTAGGGGTTTCACCAAGGTTTTCTTCAAGCTTCAAAGGAGATTTTTGATTGGGATTCAACCAGGTATGTGGGACTTCAACAAGGATTTCTTTTCGTCCTTGTGCCCAAAAATGTTTTCTATAAGAACCCATTTGAAATTATTTAGAATGTCATGATCTAGGGTTTTGAATAATGGGTAATTTCTTCATCATACTTTTCTTAAATGCTAATATTTACTGCAATTATGGAATTCATTTCAAATGTTAATAAACGGGTTGCCTTTTCTTATGGATTATATGTTGGGATTGCATAATGGTAGCATGTTCTTCATGAATTGGGTTAAGTAATAAATGGGTTTTTGCATATTGTTCACTTGATTGTCATAGTCATGCATCAATATGATGAAATTGAGAAGATTTGGTTGAGTATGAATACATGTAGTATATTCTTATTAAATGGATTCTAATATTGATTGGGATTTGTACATTTCTTTCGTGATTATCGTAGAAACTTATGAAAATGATGGGGACATGAAAACATTGCATAATTAGACCTAATGACTTCAATATGTCGTTGATGATCATATGGGATCGACTAGGAGTTATGGGATTGAGTAATTGAAGTTAATTATGTACCATCTCTATGTTTTAGATTTAATTTATTGGGCATGGAAAGATCTCATCTCCATTGTTGAACAATGAAGATCGGGAAGATTCTACATTGTTTTCTTTTCTAAAAATTGATTTTAAAATCCAAGAATCTAAAACGCTCGCGGCTACAGAGTTCATAAAGGAGTGTTTGTGAAAAGTGTGTGAAATGGTTGTGACCCAATTACATGAAGTCATGCATCCTTCATAGATTTTGAGTTGAGTTCTATAAATCATATTTGATCTTATATTACCTATTGAATGATGTGAATATGGAATCAAGATGCCNTAGGGCAGTGTCTGATGGTAGCCCCTCTCCATGTGAATATGGAATCAAGATGCCATGAGAGAATAATGCTATTACGACTTTATAGCATGCTAATAATGTGATGTTAAAGCTAATGAGGAATAATGTGAATTATGATGACTGAGCCTGTGATTAACATGTCAAGTTATGAATCCACAATAATTTGAGAGATAGAATTAATAGACCTTAGTGGAGAATGTTTCCCTAGTCAGTCAGGATTCTCGTTAGTAAGAATGTTTCCCTAGTCAGTCAGGATTCTCGTTAGTAAGAATGTTTTTCTAGTCAGTCGGGATTCTCATTAGTAAGAATGTTTCCCTTGTCAGACGGAATTCTCATTAGTTAGAATGTTTCCCTAGTCAATCAGGATTCTCGTTAATAAGAATGTTTCCCTAGTGAGTGGGGACTAACATCCCTAGCCAGTCAGTGGCTCTCTCTATCAGAGCTTTCTTTCTCCCTATGACAGTTAGGGATTTTCTCTAGTTGAGAATGATTCCCTTTGATAGTCAGGGACGCTCCCTTCGAATGTCAGGAACACCCCCTTAGACCTCAGGGACCCTCTTGATATCAGTCACGGCATCATACTCTGTATTATTCCCAATTATTACTTTTTGCACATCAGCGGTTGCTATAGTAATGCATATCTTTATAATGTGGTTATGTTAATTTAATATGTTAATCTCGTGTAAGATTGTTGTACTTAACTTCTATTACGTTGCTATTAATATGTTATATATTACTTCCTTCTTGCCAATATTATGAGCTAGTTTACTTACGCTTCCTGTATACTCAGTACATTCCAAGTACTGACTGCACACTTCTTGTGCTATATCATTTTATGATATAGATGTAGGTCTACAGGCTCCGCCGCATGGTTAGATATGCTACCCCATTCTCCCAGCTATCAGTAGTGAGTCCTCATCTTCCGAGGACGTGAGTAGCATTCTTATTTTATTTTGTTTCAGTTTTAAGTCATTTGGAGCTAGCTGGGGGCTTGTCCCAGCAACTCATCAGTTTATTAGAAGGCTTTCAAACTTGTTAGACAGATTCGGCTTTGTATTTAAATTTTATTAAGTTGTCATTTTGATTTATATCAGTTTTTAGTCAGTTATTTCGCTTGTTCATGATTTTTGACGTTTCTTATGTTAAGTGTATGCGATGATTTTTCCATGGGTCAACTTGTATCCTCTCGGGGTTCCTTGTCCCCTGTCTACGATCCGGGTGTACTCTTGGGTCATGAAAAATTTGTATCAAATAAAAGGTTTAGAGTGCCCTAGGTCGCATTATGTAGAGTCTTCTTCATGGATGTGAAGCATGCCAAACTTATGAAGAAGAGGCTATGAGACATTTAGGAAATATTCCCTTCTTTCATGATCTGAGTCGTGCAATGAAATGTCTCTCCATTCCTTTAAATTGTGCTATATGCGTGTGCAGAAACATGTCTTCCCAAGGAACTAATGGAAGTCAGCCAGCTCCACCAACTCCAACAGATCCCATGTCCGGGCATATTACGGACACAGAACTTAGGGTCACAATTCAAGTGTTGATGCTGGCCATGATCACCCAGCCCAACCAGATAACTATCGCATCAGTGCACTCTACCAGGGAGGTGACTGCTGTTAAGGTTCTAGGACAAAAATTTTTGAGGGTTCCGATCAAGGGTCAAGCAGTAGAAATCACTCTCAACCCCAACAGTGGTCTTTAGATCAGAATCGGGAATACAAACCCCAGGTGAGGGAGATCACCTATCCTGTGTGCAGTCGCTGCGGGAAGAACCACCGCAGAAGGTTCTTGGCAGGTTCTGATGTTTGCTTCTATTATGGCCAGCCCGGTCATAGACAAAGAGATTGCCCATTAACCAAGCGAGATGACAGAAAGGTCCGAGCCCTAGCTAGCATTTCCGCAGCCGCCAATCTCGGCAGCGCAGGTCACATAGGACAGGTGGCAAGCCATCCCCAGGAGTAGTCGCAGGTATATTGTGAATCTTGTGTTATCCCTTATGCGCTGCCAACCTCAATGTTGAATAAGAAGCTCTGTCGTGATTGTGAGAAAAGATTGTTGGTGTGTGATGTAAATAGTTGTAGTATAAGGCTTGTGGTGAAGATTAGAAGTGAAAGAGTAGTTAAGGGTTAGTATCTTAGCTTGACTTGAAGAAGGATTCGGGAGCCTTAGAATGATGACTTTAAGCTAAGGGGGAGAGAGTGAATATGTGGAACAAGTTAGACCTTGAGAATACCCATAAGAAGTTCCAGCTCTAGCAGTTGCGTTATGTCGAACCCCCCGAGGTTTAGATAATTTCCCTTGTATTTCAGTTGAAGTTAAGGTGTGATAATTCCCATGTGTAGATTCTCGAGGTTCAGAGATAACCTTTTGAGACAGTGATACCAGTCTTTCTCTATGAGTCCTTTTTGTTTGTTTTCATGGTATGAATCAGTTATGTGTGTTAATTTATATTTTTCCAGTGTGGTCAGCTCTAACTCAGTCTATAGAAGTTGCTTAGTATGTTCAGTAGAACCAGGCTATCTCGCGTATGTGCTCAGTTTAAGATGTCGAGATAACTCATGCTCATAAATTCCTTTCTCTGAGTTAGATTAGATATTGTGAATTCTGGATTAGTATCAGAAGGCAATTTGAGAACGAAGGTATGGTTCATGTCAGTCCGTGCTAGATAAAAAGGGGAAAGAACTTTCTTACAGTGTTTGGTTAATACTATGTAGATATCATATTATCCGGTCTTCCTTGAGTCATGGTGTGCATGTTAGTTGTGAATTTCCAGGTTTGGTGTGAGAGGTTGGTCCGGAGTCAGATGCTCCATTGATGTTTAGCTGTGATTGATTGATATCTGGGTATCGACTTCGTCTCTATCTTTTCAGTTTGTTCAGCCAACATTCGAGGACGAATGTTTCTAAGGGGGAGATATTGTAATACCCCGTAAAGGACTGAGAATAGACACGGGAAGTATAATTTGAAAAGTGCAGAGAAACTGGAAAAAATATCTCAGGACGGGGGACTTAACAACTCGTGGTGGGATGCCACGAGTCGTCGTGTGCAGTCGTGGGGTAGAGGTCAGGAAGAAGTGGCGACGGATGACTTGACGAGTCGTTAGGAGTAGCAACGACTTGTCTAGTCAATCGTTAGGAGGGAGAAGTTTTAGTTATAAGGAAATTTCCATGGAACTTAACGGAAAGGCAGGACGAATCGTTGGATGTGGAGGACTGGAGGTTGATAATTTCCAGTACACCTGACGAGTGGACCTAACGAGTCGTTGGGTGGGACAATGACTCGTCAGGTCAGTCGTGGCATTAGTTCGGGAAATTTTTCAGATTTTCTCAGGGGTAAGTTGGTAAAATCCCACGCTCCCAGATTTAAAATGATGTCGTTTTGGACATATTTGGGGACGTTTTTAAGGGTTTTGCTAATCCTAAACCGTCATTCTCTCAATCACCTTCTTCCTCCTCTCTTCTCAAAAATCCTAGGGGTTTCACCAAGATGTTCTTCAAGCTTCAAGGGAGATTTTCGATCGGGATTTCCTTCTACCAGGTATATTGGACTTCAACAAGGATATCTTTTAATCCTTGTGCCCCAAAATGTTTTTTATAAGAACCCACTATAAATTATTTAGAATGTCATGATCTAGGGTTTTGAATAATGGGTAATTTCTTCCTCATCCTTTTCTTAAATGCTAATATTTACTGCAATTATGGAATTTATTTCAAATGTTAATAGACGGGTTGCCTTGGCTTATGAATTATATTTTGGGATTGCGTAATGGTAGCATGTTCTTCATGAATTTCCTTAAGTAATAAAAGGGTTTTTCATATTGTTCACATCATTGTCGTAGTCCTGCATGAATATGATGAAATTGTTAAGATTTGGTTGAGTATATATACATGTAGTATGTTCTTCTTAAATGGATTCTAATATTGATTGGGATTTGTACATTTCTTCCGTGATTATTGTAGAAACACATGAACATGATGGGGATGTGAAAACATTTCATAATTAGACCTAATGACTTGAATATGTCGTTGATGATCATATGGGATTGAGTAGGAGTTGTGGGCTTGAGTAATTGAAGTAAATTATGCACCATCTCCATGTTTTAGATTTAATTGATTGGGCATGGCAAGATCTCATCTCCATTGTTGAACTATGAAGCTCAGGCAGATTCTACATTGTTTTCTTTACTAAAAATCGATTTTATAAAATCCTAGAATCTAAAATGCCCGCGGCTAAAGAGTTCATAAATGGAGTGATTGTGACAAGTGTGTGAAATGGTTGTGACCCAATTACATGAAGTCATGCACACTTGATATATTATGAGTTTAGTTCTATAAATCACGTTTGACCTTATATTACCTATTGAATGAGTTGAATATAGAATAAACATGCCATGAGAGAATAATGCTAGTACGAGTTTATAGCATGCTTATAATGTGATGTTAAAGCTAATGAGGAAGTTAGTTTTGTAATAATGTGAATTATGATGACTGAGCCTGTGATTAACATGTCAAGTTGTGAATCCATGCTTATTTGAAAGATAGCATTAATAGACGTTAGTGGAAAATGTTTCCCTAGTAAGTCGGGATTCTCGTTTGTATGAACGTTTCCTTAGTCAGTCGGGATTTTCGTTAGTAAGAATGTTTTCCTAGTCAGTACAGATTCTCGTTAGTAAGAATGTTTCCCTAGTCAGTCAAGATTTTCTTTCGTAAGAATGTTTCCCTAGTCAGTCGGGATTCTCGTTAGTAAGAATGTTTCGCTAGTCATTCGGGATTCTCGTTAGTAAGAATGTTTCCCTAGTTAGTTGGGACTAACATCCTATAGTGATTATTGTTTCTGGGTTTTCTTCTTATTTATAACATCCGAGGATGAATGTTCCCAAGGGAGATATTGTAATTCGGACCCGTAAGTGAATCATGAGAAAAGCTAGAAAATGTTGCAGCAGTTGTAGAACAGGTCACTTAACGACTCGTGAGGAGGCCTAACGAGTCGTCAGGTGGCTCGTGGGGAAGGCCTAAGATGTTGAAGGACTCGAGGTCCTCACGGAAGATGCAACGACTCGTTGTCAGTCACCGCATGTTGTCATGTCAGTCGTGGGGTGGTCTTAGAGAAGGACAGTGAAGCTTATCCAGTGTACTTGACGGATGGCACCCAATGACTCGTCGTCAGTCCTAATGACCCGTTAGGTGGGCCGTTACCAAGCCAGTGGAGTTTTGGTGAAACATGAGGCAGTGTACTTGACGGGTGAACAAATAGATCGTGAGCCCTAGTAACGAGTCGTCAGGTCGTCCGTTAGGACCCCCTGACAGTTATTTTCAGCGTTTTCAATAAGGGCTTTTCCATAATTCCTAATTTCTAAGGGCCCATACTACATCGTTTTAAGCTCGTAATAGAGGGTTTTAAGATGATAAAAACCTATCTAGGCCATTTTTCTTCATGCATGCAAGGGTGAGAGCTTTAAGGGAAGAAAGTGAGGAGAATTTCAAGGTTTTAAAGGGAAATCTCAGCTGGGTAATTAGGAGGAGTTAATATTCGTCAATCCCAGGTATGTAAGGCTATGAGTGGATGTTTTCTTCCACACCCATGACCAATCCCTATCAATTTGTGATTAATTTGTGATGATCAATTATGGTTTTTCACTCAATTGCATGATTCTTACATTTCTACTCATGGGTATGATTAATTGAGTTGTTATTAATAATTTATAGAGCTTGGGAGGATTCTAACTTAATTTCTTTTACAAAATTATTTTCTAAAAAATTGAATCTAAAACGCCCATGTGTGGGGAGTTCCTAATTGAATGTGATGATGATGGAATAGATGATGAAAAACATGTTTCCAAACTTACCC
>JACEIK010007788.1:27750-45754 GCA_018107945.1 Datura stramonium
CGTCGGCTTATTATTGCTTGGTTTAGCACACTAATTGCCTTGGTTGCATTTCGATTGTTTACCCCGTATTGTTGAGACCTTATGGGTCCAGTTTATTCTTACGTTGATTATGGCAGGTGGCTTGGATTGCCTAAGTGCTATAGTTACATATGTCATGTAGCCGGCTTCTCGATCAATCATGAATCGAGTGCCAGTTGCGCCCTACCCCAGTTTTGGGGTGTGACAATGATTATCTTATGCATGCATGTTTCAAAAGTAAGGTTTGACTTATTGTTCAGCTTTTGATATAAATGTTATGATTTAGCTTTGAATCATTCAATTTAGTCATGATGTTCTAAATCCATGCATGACCATGCATTAAATAAGAATGATTTCATAAGGAATGTTTTTGATCGTTTCTTATCCTTAAGGGCTATCATATATGTAAGAATTGTTTTAAAAAGGCTTTTATTGCTCAAGAGATTTTACTTACCTTGCATACTCGTTACATTCCACATACTGACTGCATGCCTTCTATGCTGCATCGTTTGATGATGCAGGATCGGGTTCTCAGGTTCAGCCCCGTTCATAGCTACCTATCAGAGTTAGCATTTGCTTGCTTGGTAAATCCTTATACTCCGAGGACTACACTTTAAGTTATTTTCAGCGTATTTTCAGTTTCAGTATTTCCGAGCTACTTGGGGATGTTGTCCCATCAGCTCGACCAGATTAGAGGCTTATCATACTTAGATATGTATTCAACTTTAGATGTTCATTCTGTTGTTATGATAAGTTAGACTTTCGATGAGTTTATATTTATGTTTCCTTCTTGTTTATTGAATGAGTTAGTGTATGCTTATTCCATGGGTTGACTTGGGGTCTCTCGGGGTCCTTTGTCCCGTGTCTACGATCCGGGTGTACTCTCGGGTCGTGACAGCTCCCTTCGACCATTAGAGACTCCCCCTTAGACGTCAGGGACCCTCTTGATATCAGTCACGACATCATACTTTGTATTAATCCAGATTATTACTTTTTGCACGTCTGCGATTGCTATAGTAATGCATGTGTTTATAATGTGGTTATGTTAATTGAATATGTCAACCTCGTGTCAAGATTGTTGTACTTCACTTCTATTACGTTGCTATTAATATGTTTTATAGTACTTCCTTCTTGCTAATATTATGAGTTAAACAAGATGGTTGTACTTCACTTCTATTACGTTGCTATTAATATGTTTTATATTACTTCCTTCTTGCTAATATTATGAGTTAGTTTACTTACACTTCCTACATACTCTGTATATTCCAAGTACTGACTGCACACCTCTTGTGCTATATCGTTTTATGATATAAATTCAGGTCTCCAGGCTCCGCCGCATGGTTAGATACGCTACCCCATTATCCCAGCTGTCAGTGGTGAGTCCTCATCTTCCGAGGACATGAGTAGCATTCTTTTTTTTTTGGTGTACAAACACATCTCCATATCCCGGAAGACTAAGAGAAAACAACCTTCACCTGTCCCTATGGGACTTTTGTTTTTGGAGAATGACTTGTGGGTTGTGCAATGCACTGGCCACATTCCAACGCTGCATTATATCCATATTTTCATACATGGTAGAGGATACCGTCGAAGTATTTATCGACGACTTCTCAGTTGTGGGTGATTCATTTGAAGATTGCCTTGAGCAGTTGAGTAAAGTGCTGAGCAGGTTTGAAATCAATCTTATCCTCAATTGGGAAAATGCCATTTTATTGCAAAAGAGGGAATTCTGCTATGCCATAAAATCTCAGGAAAAAAGAGGTAGAAAAATCTAAAATCGAGGTGATCGGTTGGTTACCACCACCTATTTTCGATAAAGGTATTTGAAGCTTTTTACACATGTATGGTTCTATAGGAGATTTATCAAGTTTTTTTCAAAAATTGCACAACCATTATGAAAGATTCTTGAGAAGGAGATGAAGTTCGTGTTAGATGAAGCATGTTTGAAAGCCTTTGAATTCCTGAAGGAGAGACTCACTTCATCCCCCATTATCATAGCTCTCGACTAGTCTCTTCCATTTGAGGTAATGTGCGATGTTAGTGTAGTTTCCATGGGTGCTATCTTGGGTCAAAGGAGAGAAAAGACATTCCACCCAATCTGTTATGCCAGCAAGACACTCAATACAACTCAGAAAAATTACACAGTTACTGAATAGGAGCTGCTAGCAGTAGTCTTTGCATTCGAAAAGTTTTCGGACATACTGTTTTAGGACTAAGGTGATTGTCTATACGGATCATTTAGCATTGCGGTATTTGATGTAAAAGAAGGTGTAATACCCCGGAAAGGACTAAGAATAGACACGGGAAATATAATTGGAAAAGTGTAGAAAAACTGGCAAAAATATCTCAAGACGCGAGACTTAACGACTCGTGATGGGATGCCACGAGTTGTCGTGTGCAGTCGTGGGGTGGAGGTTAGGAAGCAGTGGCAATGGATTAACTGATGANATTAGGAGGGAGAAGTTTTGGTTCTAAGGAAATTCCAGGGAATTTAATGGAAAGGCAGGATGAATCGTTGGATGTAGTGATGAGTCGTGATATTGGTTGTGGCATGGAGGTTGATAATTTCTAGTATACCTGATGAGTACTCATCAGGTGAGTTGTGGCATCATTTCGGTAAATTTTTCAGATTTTCTCAGTAGAAGGTTTGTAATCCCACGCTCCCAGATTTAAAGTGATGTTGTTTTGGAATGTTTGGGGACGTTTTTAAGGGTTCTACTAAGCCTAAACCGTCATTCACTCAATCTCCTTCTTCCTTCTCTGTTCTAAAAAATCCTAGGGGTTTCACCAAGGTGTTCTTCAAGCTTCAAAAGAGATTTTCGATCAGGATTTTCTTCTACCAGGTATGTGGGACTTCAACAAGGATATCTTTTCATCCTTGTGCCCCAAAATGTTTTCTATAAGAACCTATTTTAAATTATTTAGAATGTAATAATCTAGGGTTTTGAATCATGGGTAATTTCTTCATCATCCTTTTCTTAAATGATAATATTTACTGCAATTATGGAATTCATTTAAAATGTTAATAAACGGGTTGCCTTGGCTTATGGGTTATATGTTGGGATTGCATAATGGTAGCATGTTCTTCATGAATTGTGTTAAGTACTAAATGGGTTTTTGCATATTGTTCACTTGATTGTCGTAGTCATGCATGAATATGATGAAATTGTGAAGATTTGGTTGAGTATGAATACATGTAGTATGTTCTTCTTAAATCGATTCTAATATTGATTGGGATTTGTACATTTCTTTCGTGATCTTCGTAGAAACTCATGAAAATGATGGGGACATGAAAACTTTTCATAATTAGACCTAATGACTTGAGTATGTCGTTGATGATCATATGGGATTAAGTAGGAGTTGTGGGCTTGAGTAATTGAAGTAAATTATGTGCCATCTCTATGTTTTAGATTTAATTTATTGGGCATGGAAAGATCTCATCTCCATTGTTGAACTATGAAGCTCGGGAAGATTCTACATTGCTTTCTTTACTAAAAATTGATTTTATAAAATCCTACAATCTAAAACGCCCGCGGCTAGAGAGTTCATAAAAGGAGTTATTGTGAAAAGTGTGTGAAATGGTTGTGACCCAATTACATGAAGTCATGCATCCTTTATAGATTGTGAGTTGAGTTCTATAAATCATATTTGATATTATATTACCTATTTAATGAGGTGAATCTGGAATCATGATGCCGTGAGAGAATAATGGTAGTACGAGTTTATAGCATGCTAATAATGTGATGTTAAAGCTAATGAGGAAGTTGGTTCTGTAATAATGTGAATTATTATGACAGAGCCTGTGATTAACATGTCAAGTTATGAATCCACACTTATTTGAGAGATAGCATTAATACACCTTAGTGGAGAATGTTTCCCTAGTCAGTTGGGATTCTCGTTAGTAAGAATGTTTCCCTAGTCAGTCGGGATTCTCGTTAGTAAGAATGTTTTACTAGTTAGTCGGGATTCTCGTTAGTAAGAATGTTTTCATAGTCAGTCAGGATTCTCGTTAGTAAGAATGTTTCCCTGGTCAATGGGGACTAACATCCCTAGCCAGTCAGTGGCTCTCTCTATTAGATCTTTCTTTCTCCCTATGACAGTTAGGGATTTTCTCTAGTTGAGAATGATTCCCTTTGATAGTCAGGGACGCTCCCTTCGAATGTCAGGGACTCCCCCTTAGACGTCAGGGACCCTCTTGATATCAGTTACGGCATCATACTCTGTATTATTCTCGATTATTACTGTTTGCACATCAGCGGTTTCTATAGTAATGCATATCTTTATAATGTGGTTATGTTAATTTAATATGTGAATCTCGTGTAAGATTGTTGTACTTCACTTTTATTACATTGCTATTAATATGTTTTATATTACTTCCTTCTTGCTAATATTATGGGCTAGTTTACTTACGCTTCCTGTATACTCAGTACATTCCAAATACTTACTGCACGCCTCTTGTGCTATATCATATTATGATATAGATTTAGGTCTCCAGGCTCCGCCTCATGGTTAGATATGCTACCCCATTCTCCCAGCTATCAGTGGTGAGTCCTTATATTCTGAAGACGTGAGTAGCATTCTTATTTTATTTTGTTTCAGTTTTTAGTCATTTGGAGTTAGGTGGGGGCTTGTCCCAACAACTCATCAGTTTATTAGAAGGCTTTAAAACTTGTTAGACAGATTCAGCTTTGTATTTAAATGTTATTAAGTTTTCGTTTTTATTTATATCAGTTTTTAGTCAATTATTCCGCTTGTTCATGATTTTTGTCGTTTCTTATGTTAAGTGTATGCGATGATTTTGCCTTGGGTCGACTTGGAGCCTCTCGGGGTTCCTTGTCCCGTGTCTGCGATCTGGGTGTACTCTTGGGTCATGAAAAACTTTTTATTAGAGAAAAGGTTTAGAGTGTCCTAGGGTGTTTGAAAGTCGCATTACGTAGAGTCTTCTTCATGGGTGTGAAGCACGCCACACTTATGACGAAAAGGCTATGAGACATTTAGGAAATGTTCCCTTCTTTCATGATCCGAGTCGTGCGATGAAATGTCTCTCAATTCCTTTAAATCTTGCTATACGCATGTGCAGAAACATGTATCCCCAAGGAACTAATGGAAGTCAGCCAGCTCCACCAACTCCAACGGATCCCATGTCCGGGAAAGTTACGGACATAGAACTTAGGGTCGCAGTTCGAGTGTTGATGCTGGCCATGATCACCCAGCTCAACTAAATAACATCAGTGCACTCTACTAGGGAGGTGACAACTATTAAGCTTCCAGACATCATGAAAAGGAGTCCGACTAAGGTTGGTGGTTCAAATCTGGATGGGGAGTCTAAAGGGGATGAAAGGAAGAACAAAAAGACCAGGACCAACAATTTTGAGGGTTCCCATCGAGGGTCAAACAGTAGAAGTCACTCTCAACCCCAGCAGCGGTCTTTAGATCAGAATCGGGAATACAAACCCCAGGTGGGGGAGGTCACCTATCCTGTGTGCAGTCGCTGCAGGAAGAACCACCGCGGAAGGTGCTTGGCGGGTTCAGATGTTTGCTTCTATTATGGCCATCCCGGTCATAGACAAAGAGATTGCCCATTAACCAAGCGAGATGACAGAAAGGTCTGAGTCCTAGCTAGCATATCCGTAGCCCCCCCATCTCGGCAGCGCAGGTCACATAGGACAGGTGGCAAGCCATCCCCAGAAGTATTCGCAGGTATGTTGTGAATCTTTTGTTATCCCTTATTCGCTGCCAACCTCAGTGTTGAATAAGAAGCTCTGTCGTGATTGTGAGAAAAGATTGTTAGTGTGTGATGTAAATAGTTGTAGTATAAGGCTTGTGGTGCAGATTAGAAGTGAAAGAGGAGTTAAGGGTTAGTATCTTAGCTTGACTTGAAGAAGGATTCAGGAGCCTTAGAATGATGACTTTAAGCTAAGGGGGAGACATTGAATATGTGGAACAAGTTAGACCTTGAGAATACCCATAAGAAGTTCCAGCTCTAGCAGTTGTGTTATGTCGAACCCTTTGAGGTTTAGATAATTTCCCTTGTATTTTAGTTGAAGTTAAGGTGTGTTAATTCCCCATGTGTAGATTCTCGAGGTTCAGAGATAACCTTTTCAGACAGTGATACCAGTCTTGCTCTATGAGTCCTTTTTGTTTGTTTTCATGTGATGAATCAGTTATGTGTGTTAATTTATATTTTTCCAGTGTGGTCAGCTCTAATTCAGTCTATAGAAGTTTCTTAGTAAGTTCAGTAGAACTAGGCTATCTTGCGTATGTGCTCAGTTTAAGATGTCGATATAACTCGTGCTCATAAATTCCTTGCTCTCAGCTAGATTAGATATTGTGAATTCTGGATTAGTATTGGAAGGCAATTTGAGAATGAAGGTTTGGTTCATGTCAGTCTGTGCCAGATAAAAACGGGAAAGAACATTCTTCCAGTGTTTGGTTAATACTATGTAGATATCATATTATCCGGTCTTCCTTTAGTCATTGTGTGCATGTTAGTTGTGAATTTCCAAGTTTGGTGTGAGAGGTTGGTCCGCAGTCAGATGCTCCATTGATGTTTAGTTGTGATTGATTGATATCTGGGTATCGGCTTCGTCTCTATCTTTTCAGTTTGTTCAGCCAACATTCGAGGACGAATGTTTCCAAGGGAGAGATATTGTAATACCTCTGAAAGGACTAAGAATAGCACGGGAAGTATAATTTTAAAAGTGCAGAAAAATTGGCAAAAATATCTCAGGACGGGGGACTTAACAACTCGTGGTGGAATGCCACGAGTCGTCGTGTGCATTGTGGGGTGGAGGTCAGGAAGAAGTGGCGATGGATGACCTGAGGAGTCGTTAGGAGTGGCAACGACTTTTCTACTCAATCGTTAGGAGGGACAAGTTTTAGTTCTAAGGAAATTTCAAGGGAACTTAACGGAAAGGCAAGATGAATCGTTGGATGTGGAGGACTGTAGGTTGATAATTTCCAGTACACCTGACCAGTGGACCTAACGAGTCGTTGGGTGGGACAACGACTCGTCAGGTGAGTCGTAGCATCAGTTTGGAAAATTTTTGAGATTTTCTCAGGTGCAGGTTCGTAAAATCCCACGCTCCCAAATTCAAAGTGATGTTGTTTTGGACATGTTTTGGGACGTTTTAAAGGGTTTTCCTAAGCCTAAACCCTCATTCTCTCAATCATCTTCTTCCTCCTCTCTTCTCAAAAATCCTAGGGGTTTCGCCAAGTTGTTCTTCAAGCTTCAAGGGAGATTTTCGATCGGGATTTCCTTCTACCAGGTATGTGGGACTTCAAATAGGATTTCTTCCTCATCATTTGCTTAAATGCTAATATTTACTGCAATTATGGAATTTATTTCAAATGTTAATAGATGGGTTGCCTTTGCTTATGGATTATATTTTGGGATTGCATAAATGAATTTCCTTAAGTAATAAATGGGTTTTTGCATATTGTTCACTCGATTGAAGTAGTCTTGCATGAAAATGAAGAAATTGTTAAGATTTGGTTGAGTATGTATACATGTAGTATGTTTTTCTTAAATGGATTCTTATATTTATTGGGATTTGTACATTTCTTCCGTGATTATCATAGAAACTCATGAACATGATGAGGATGTGAAAAATTTGCATAATTAGACTTAATGACTTGAGTATGTCCTTTATGATCATATGGGATTGAGTAGGAGTTGTGGGCTTGAGTAATTGAAGTAAATTATGCGCCATCGCTATGTTTTAGATTTAATTGCCTGGGCATGGCATGATCTCATCTCCATTGTTGAACTATGAAGCTCAGGTAGATTCTACATTGTTTACTTTACTAAAAATCGATTTTATAAAATCCTAGAATCTAAAATGCCCACGGCTAAAGAGTTCATAAATGGAGTGATTGTGACAAGTGTGTGAAATGGTTGTGACCCAATTATATGAAGTCATGCATACTTGATAGATTATGAGTTGAGTTCTATAAATCATGTTTGATCTTATATTACCTATTGAATAAGGTGAATATGGAATCAAGATGCCATGAGAGAATAATGCTAGTACGAGTTTATTGCATGCTAATAATGTGATGTTAAAGCTAATGAGGAAGTTAGTTTTGTAATAATGTGAATTATGATGACTGAGCCCATGATTAACATGTCAAGTTGTGAATCCACGTTTATTTGAAAGATAGCATTAATAGATGTTAGTGGAAAATGTTTCCCTAGTCAGTCGGGATTCTCGTTTGTATGAATGTTTCCTTAGTCAGTCGGGAATCTCGTTAGTAAGAATATTTTCCTAGTCAGTTTTGATTCTCGTTAGTAAGAATATTTCCCTAGTCAGTTGGGACTAACATACTATAGTGATTGTTGTTTATGGGGTTTCTATTTATTCATAACATTCGAGGATGAATGTTCCCAAGGGGGAGATATTGTAATACCTCGTGAATTCAAGAATTGGACCCGGAAGTGAATAAGGAGAAAAACTAGAAAATGTTGTAGCAGTTGCAGAACAGGTCACTTAACGACTCGTGAGGAGGCCTAACGAGTTGTCAGGTGGCTCGTGGGGAAGTCCTAAGATGTTGAAGGACTCGAGGTCCTCACTGGTGATGCAACGACTCGTGGTCAGTCACCGCGAGTTGTCATGTCAGTCGTGGGGTGGTCATAGAGAAGGACTGTGAAGCTTATCCAGTGTACTTGACGGATGGCACCCAACCACTCATCGTCAGTCCTAACGACCCGTTAGGTGGGCCGTTACCAAGCCAGTGGAGTTTTGATGAAACATGAGGCAGTGTACTTGACGGGTGAACCAACAGATCGTGAGCCCTAGTAACGAGTCGTCAGGTCGTCCGTTAGGACCCCCTGACAGGTATTTTCAGCGTTTTCAATAAGGGCTTTTCCATAATTCCTAATTTCTAAGGGCCCATACTACGTCGTTTTAAGCTCGTAATAGAGGGTTTTAAGCTGATAAAAACCCATCCAGGCCATTTTTCTTCATGCATGCAAGGGTGAGAGCTTCAAGGGAAGAAAGTGAGGAGAATTTCAAGGTTTTCAACGGAAATCTTAGCTGGGTAATTAGGAGGAGTTAAGATTCTTCAATCTCAGGTATATAAGGCTATGAGTGGATGTTTTCTTCCACACCCATTCCCATTCCCTATCAATTTGTGATGATCAAGTATGGTTTTTCACTCAATTGCATGATTCTTACATTTCTACTCAAGGGTATGATTAATTTAGTTGTTATTAATGATTTTTCAAGCTTGGGCTGATTCTAACTTAATTTCTTTTACAAAATTATTTTCTAAAAAGTTGAATCTTAAACGCCCATGTGTGGGGAGTTCCTAATAGAATGTGATGATGATGGAATAGATGATGAGAAGCATGTTTCCAAACTATCCCATAATTTTTATAATACTTTCAAAGAAGGTTGAATTGACCCGAGTATCATGATGTTTTGGGTAGTGCCCAGTGTTGAGTATGGATGATGATTTCTCTTGAATTGTTTTTCATACTTGTTTTGGAGTGAAATCTCCCAAATTATAATATTTTCAAATTAATTGAATGGGTCCAAGCATGATAAGGTTTTGGCAAGCCTCTATGTTGATGATAATGAAGTGATATTTCTAAAGTAGCCTTACCACATGGTTTTGGAGGAAAGCCTCCCCTTATTCTTGAGCTTGTGGTATGTGTCGTAGTAAAGCTTCTCATCTGCATGAATTCATAATTGAGATGTATGTCGCCGTTAAACTTCATTTCACATGATGTTGAGTTTAAGCATGATTCTATTCTAAGCTTTGTCAAGATGATATTGTTGAGCTTCATATTTATATGATGTCTAATGCATGCATGATTTCATAATGAGCTTCGTTAATAGACAATGTTGAGCTTCGTCACTAGACGATTTTGAGCTTCGTATTTATAAGATGTAGATCATTGCATGTTTGGGGAGAATAGTCTAGCACCGAGAGGGTTAAGGGTCTACTACCCTATGTCCCAGAACTATGCGCCAACGTTGGTTGATTCGATCATATTATTGGGACCTCCTTTGTGAGCTATCCCCGACCCGATTGGCCCCTTTGAACTTGATATCAATATCATGGTATCGTCCATTGCCCTGGCTAGGTAATCGACGACTCTACCCACTTGAGTGTGATAGTTGGGACCACGTAAGCTCTATCGTGGTATGTCGGTTAAGTGATGAGTCTCCCACTGTCTATATCATTTGAAATTTCATATCCATTATGCATGATTATTATCTTATGCATGCATGTTTGAAAAGCAAGGTTTGACTCATTGTTTAGCTTTTGATATAAATGTTATGATTTATCTTTGAATCATTCGATTTAGTCATGCTGTTCTAAAGCCATGCATGACCATGCATTAAATAAGAATGATTTCACAATGAATGCTTGTGATCATTTCTTATCCTTAAGGGCTATCATATATGTAAGAATTGTTTTAAAAAGACTATTATTGCTCAAGTTGTTTTTCTTACCTTGCATACTCAGTACATTCAACGTACTGACTGCATACCTTCTATGCTTCATCGTTTGATGATGCAGGATCGGGTTCTCAGGTTCGGCCCCGTTCATAGCTGCCTATCAGAGTTAGAATTTTCTTGCTTGGTGAATCCTCATCCTCTGAGGACTAGACTTTCAGTTATTTTGAGCGTATTTTCAGTTTCAGTATTTTCGAGCTAGTTGGGGATGTTATCCCATCAGCTCGACCAGATTAGAGGCTTATCATACTTAGATATGTATTTAGCTTTAGAAGTTCACTCTGTTGTTATGATAAGTTTGACTTCCGATTAGTTTATCTATATGTTTCCTTCATGTTTATTGAATGAGTTAGTGAATTCTTATGCCATGGGTTGACTTGGGGTCTCACGGGGTCCCTTTTCCCGTGTCAACGATCTGGGTGTACTCTCGGGTCGTGACAGCTCCCTTCGACCATCAGGGACTCCCCCTTAGACGTCAGGGACCCTCGTGATATCAGTCACGGCATCATACTCTGTATTATTCTGAATTATTACTTTTTGCACGTCAGCGGTTGCTATAGTAATGCATGTCTTTATAATGTGGTTATGTTAATTGAATATGTCAACCTCGTGTAAGATTGTTGTACTTCACTTCTATTAAGTTGCTATTAATATGTTTTATAGTTCTTCCTTCTTGCTAATATTATGAGTTAAACAAGATTGTTGTACTTCACTTCTATTACATTGCTATTAATATGTTTTATATTACTTCCTTCTTGCTAATATTATGAGTTAGTTTACTTACACTTCCTACATACTCTGTACATTCAAATTACTGACCGCACACCTCTTGTGATATATCGTTTTATGATATAAATTCAGGTCTCCAAGCTCCCGTGTGGTTAGATATGCTACCCCATTCTCCCAGCTGTCAGTGGTGAGTCCTCATCTTCTGAGGACATGAGTAGCATTCTTGTTTTATTTTGTTTCATTTTTCAGTCTTTTGGAGTTAGCTGGGGGCTTGTCCCAGTAACTCCTCAATTTATTAGAAGGCTTTCAGACTTGTTAAACAGATTCAGTTTTGTATTTAAATGTTATTAAGTTGTTATTTTTATTTATATCAGTTTTTAGTCAATTATTCCTCTCTTTCATGATGTTTGATGTTTCTTATGTTAAGTGTATGCGATGATTTTTCCATGGGTCGACTTGGAGCCTCTCGGGGTTCCTTGTCCCGTGTCTACGATCCAGGTGTACTCTCGGGTTGTGACAGAAGGATGCTAAACCAAGGCTAATCAGATGGGTATTGCTCTTACAAGAATTTGAGTTTTAGGTAAAGGACCAAAAGGGATCTAACAATTAGGTGGCTTATCGCTTATCTAAACTGGAGGCAGAGGCAAAATTGAAATATTAGATCGACATTGATGATGCTTTCCCAGATGAGTAGGTGTTGGCTGCATCAAAGATTTTATTCCATGGTTTTCCCACTATGGAAATTATTTGGTGAGTGACATGATCCATGCATATATGACTTTGAAGCAAAGGAAGAAGTTTCTATTTGATGCATGGAGGTATTACTAGGATGAGCCATATTTGTTGTGTACTTCCACGTATGGGCTAATTCTTAGGTGCGTTCCAGAGGTTGAGAGGCTGAGCATACTTGAGGCCTTCCACTCATCTCTTGTTAGGAGTCATCATGGCGGTACCCGAACTGCACACAAAATTTTGTAGTGTGGGTACTATTGGCCCACAATCCACCAGGATGCATATGATTTAGCCAAGTTCTATGATCATTGCCAAAGACATGGCGACATCACATGTATAGATTAAATGCCATTAGACTTCCGATGAGTTTATATTTATATTTCCTTTATGTTTATTTGAGTTAGTGAATGCTTATGCCATGGGTTGACTTGGGGTCTCTTGGGGTCCCTTTTCCTGTTTCTATGATCCGGGTTTACTCTCGGATCGTGATAGCTCCCTTCGACCACCAGGGACTCCCCCTTAGACATCAGGGACCCTCTTGATATCAGTCATGGCATCATACACTGTATTATTCAATATTATTACTTTTTGCACATCAGCGATTGCTATAGTAATGCATGTCTTTATAATGTGGTTATGTTAATTGAATATGTCAACCTCCTGTAAGATTGTTGTACTTCACTTCTATTACGTTGCTATTAATATGTTTTATAGTTTTTCCTTCTTGCTAATATTATGAGTTAAACAAGATTGTTGTACTTCACTTCTATTACGTTGCTATTAATATATTTTATATTACTTCTTTCTTGCTAATATTATGAGTTAGTTTACTTACACTTCCTGCATACTCTGTACATTCCAAGTACTGACTGCACACCTCTTGTGCTATATGGTTTTATGATATAAATTTAGGTCTCCAGGCTCCATCGCGTGGTTAGATACGCTACCCCATTCTCCCAGCTGTCAGTGGTGAGTCCTCATCTTCCGAGGACATAAGTAGCATTCTTGTTTTATTTGGAGTATAATCACATCTCCAATCTCCCGGAAGACCAAGAGAAAACCACCTTCACCCGTCCCTATGGTATTTTTGCTTTTAGGAGAATGACTTTTGGGTTGTGCAATGCACTGCCTACATTCCAGCGCTGGATGATTTCCATATTTTCAGACATGGTAGAGGATACCGTCGAAGTATTTATGGACAACTTCTCAGTTGTGGGTGATTCATTTGAAGATTGCCTTGAGCACTTGAGTAAAGTGCTGAGCAGGTGTGAAATCAATCTTATCCTCAATTTGGAAAATTCCATTTTATAGCCAAAGAGGGAATTCTGCTATGCCATAAAATCTCAGGAAAAAAAAGAGGTAGAAAAACCTAAAATCGAGGTGATCGCTTGGTTGCACCCACCTATTTTTGTTAAAGGTATTTGAAGCCTTTTACAACATTTATGGTTCTATATGAGATTTATCAAGGACTTCTCAAAAATTGCACAACCATTATGAAAGATTCTTGAGAAGGAGGTGAAGTTCGTGTTAGATGAAGAATGTTTGAAAGCCTTTGAATTCCTGAAGGAGAGACTTACCTCATCCCCAATTATCATAGCTCTCGACTAGTCTCTTCCATTTGAGGTAATGTGCGATGTAAGTGGAGGTACCATGGGTGCTATCTTGGGCCAAATGAGAGCAAAGACATTCCACCCAATCTATTATGCCAGCAAGACACTCAATACAACTAAGAAAAACTACACAGTGACTGAATAGGAGCTGCTAGCAGTAGTCTTTGCATTCGAAAAGTTTCGGCCATACTTGTCTTGGACTAAGATGATTTTCTATACGGATCATTTAGCATTGCGGTATTTGATTTCAAAGAAGGTGTAATACCCTGAAAAGGACACAGAATAGACACGGGAAATATAATTGGAAAAGTGCAGAAAAACTGGCAAAAATATCTCAAGACGCGAGACTTAATGACTCGTGATGGGATGCCATGAGTTGTCGTGTGCAGTCGTGGGGTGGAGTTTAGGAAGAATGGCGATGGATGAACTGACGAGTCGTTAGGAGTGGCAACGACTTGTCTAGTCAGTCATTAGGAGGGAGAAGTTCTGGTTCTAAGGAAATTTCCAGGGAACTTAACGAAAAGGCAGGATGAATCGTTGGGTGTAGTGACGAGTCATGATATTGGTCGTGGCATGGAGGTTGAAAATTTCTAATATACCTGACGAGTGGACCTAACGAGTTGTTGGGTGGGACAACGACTCATAAGGTGAGTTGTGGAATCATTTCGGGAAATATTTCAGATTTTCTCAAGGGCAGGTTGGTAAAATCCCACGCTCCCAGATTTAAAGTGATGCCGTTTTTGACATGTTTGGGGACGTTTTTAAGGGTTTTCCTAAGCCTAAACCCTCATTCTCACAATCTCCTTCTTGCACCTCACTTCTCAAAAATCCTAGGGGTTTCACCAAGGTGTTGTTCAAGCTTCAAAGGAGATTTTCGATCGGGATTTTCTTCTACCAGGTATGTGGGACTTCAACAAGCATATCTTATCATCCTTGTGCCCAAAAATGTTTTCTATAAGAACCCATTTCAAATTATTTATAATGTCAGGATCTAGGGTTTTGAATAATGGGTAATTCCTTCATCATCCTTTTCTTAAATGCTAATATTTACTGCAATTATGGAATTCATTTCAAATGTTAATAAACGGGTTTACCTTGGCTTATGGATTATATGTTGGGATTTCATAATGGTAGCATGTTCTTCATGAATTGGGTTAAGTAATAAATGGGTTTTTGCATATTGTTCACTTGATTGTGGCAGTCATGCATGAATATGATGAAACTGTCAAGATTTGGTTGAGTACGAATACATGTAGTATGTTCTTCTTAAATGGATTCTAATATTGATTGGGATTTATACATTTCTTTCGTGATTATCGTAGAAACTCATGTAAATGATGGGGACATGAAAACATTGCATAATTAGACCTAATGACTTGAGTATGTTGTTGATGATCATAGGGATCGAGTAGGAGTTGTGGGCTTGAGTAGTTGAAGTAAATTATGTGCCATCTCTATGTTTTAGATTTAATTTATTGGGCATGGAAAAATGTCGTCTCCATTGTTGAACTATGAAGCTCGGGCAGATTCTACATTGTTTTCTTTGCTAAAAATTTATTTTATAAAATCCTAGAATTTAAAACGCCCGCGGCTAGAGAGTTCATAAAAGGAGTGTTTGTTAAAAGTGTGTGAAATGGTTGTGACCCAATTACATGAAGTCATGCATCCTTGATAGATTGTGACTTGAGTTCTATAAATCATATTTGATCTTACATTACCTATTGAATGAGGTGAATATGGAATCAAGATGCCATGAGAGAATAATGCTAGTACGAGTTTATAGCATGCTAATAATGTGATGTTAAAGCTAATGAGGAAGTTGGTTCTGTAATAATGTGAATTATGATGACTGAGCCTGTGATTAACATGTCAAGTTATGAATCCACACTTATTTGAGAGATAGCATTAATAGACCTTAGTGGAGAATGTTTCCCTAGTCAGTCGGGATTGTCGTTAGTAAGAATGTTTCTCTTGTCAATCGGGATTCTCGTTAGTAAGAATGTTTTTCTAGTCAGTCGAGATTCTCATTAGTAAGAATGTTTCCCTAATCATACGGGATTCTCGTTAGTAAGAATGTTTCCCTAGTCAGTCGGGATTCTCATTAGTAAGAATGTTTCCCTAGTCAGTAGGGACTAACATCCCTAGCCAGTCAGTGGCTCTCTATATTAGAGCTTTCTTTCACCCTATGACAGTTAGGGATTTCTCTAGTTGAGAATGTTTCCCTTTGATAGTCAGGGACGCTCCCTTCGACAGTTAGGGACTCCCCCTTAGACGCCAGGGACCCTCTAGAGTTAGCTGGAGGCTGGGGGCTTGTCCCAACAACTCATCAGTTTATTAGAAGGCTTTCAAACTTGTTAGACAGATTCAACTTTGTATTTAAATGTTATTAAGTTGTCATTTTGATTTATATCAGTTTTAGTCAGTTATTCCGCTTGTTCATGATTTTTGACATTTCTTATGTTAAGTGTATGCGATGATTTTACTATGCGTCGACTTGGAGCCTCTCGGGGTTCCTTTTCCCATGTCTACGATCTGGGTGTACTCTTGGTTCATGAAAAATTTGGTATCAGAGAAAAGGTTTAGAGTGTCCTAGGGTGTTTGAAAGCTGCATTACGTAGAGTCTTCTTCATGGGTGTGAAGCATGCCACACTTATGACGAAGAGGCTATGAGACATTTAGGAAATGTTCCCTTCTTTCATGGTCCGAGTCGTGCGATGAAATGTCTCTCCATTCCTTTAAATTGTGCTATACGCGTGTGCAGAAACATGTCTCCCCAAGGAACTAATGGAAGTCAGAAAGCTCCACCAACTCCAACAGATCCCATGTCCGAGAATGTTACGGACACATAACTTAGGCTCGTTGTTCGAGTGTTGATGCGGTCCATGATAACCCAACCCAACCAGATAACTATCGCATCAGTGCACTCTACAAGGGAGGTGACAACTATTAAGGTTCCAGACATCATGAAAAGGAGTCCGACTAAGGTTTGTGGTTCAAATCTTGAAGGGGAGTCTAAAGGAGAAGAAAGGAAGAACAAAAATCCTTGGACCAAAAATTTTGAGGTTTCACATCAAGGGTCAAGAAGTAGAAGTCACTCTCAACCCCAACATCGGTCTTTAGATCAAAATCGGGAATACCAACCCCAGGTGAGGGAGATCACCTATCCTGGTTGCAGTCGCTGCGGGAAGAACCACCGCGGAAGGTGCTTGGAGGGTTCAGATGTTTTCTTCTATTATGGCCAGCCCGGTCATAGACAAAGAGATTGCCCATTAACAAAGCGAGATGACAGAAAGGTCCGAGCCCTAGCTAGCATATCCGCAGCCCACCCATCTCGGTAGTGCAGGTCACATAGGACAGGTGGAAAGCAATCCCCAGGAGTAGTCGCAGGTATGTTGTGAATCTTGTGTTATCCCTTATGCGCTGCAAACCTCAGTGTTGAATAAGAAGCTCTGTCGTGATTGTGAGAAAAGATTGTTGGTGTGTGATGTAAATAGTTGTATTATAAGGCTTGTGGTGTAGATTAGAAGTGAAAGAGGAGTTAATGGTTAGTGTCTTAGCTTGACTTTAAGAAGGATTTGGGAGCCTTAGAATGATGACTTTATGCTAAGGGGGAGACAGTGAATATGTGGAACAATTTAGACATTGAGAATACCCATAAGAAGTTCCAGCTCTAGCAGTTGCGTTATGTCGAACCCTCTGAGGTTTAGATAATTTCCTTGTATTTCAGTTGAAGTTAAGGTGTGTTAATTCCCTAAGTGTAGATTCTCGAGGTTCAGAGATAACCTTTTCAGACAGTGATACCAGTCTTTCTCTATGAGTCCTTTTTGTTTGTTTTCAAGTTATGGATCAGTTATGTGTGTTAATTTATATTTTTCCAGTGTGGTCAACTCTATCTCAGTCTATAAAAGTTGCTTTGTAAGTTCAGTAGAACCAGGCTATCTGGCGTATGTGCTCAGTTTAGGATGTCGAGATAACTCGTGCTCACAAATTCCTTGATCTCAGTTAGATTAGATATTGTGAATTCTGGCTTAGTATCGGAAGGCAATTTGAGAACGAAGGTCTGGTTCATGTCTTGTGCCAGATAAAAAGGGGAAAGAACTTTCTTCCAGTGTTTGGTTAATACTATGTAGATATCATATTATTCGGTCTTCCTTGAGTCATGGTGTGCATGTTAGTTGTGAATTTCCAGGTTTGGTGCGAGAGGTTGGTCCGGAGTCACATGTTCCATTGATGTTTAGCTGTGATTGATTGATATCTGGGTATCGACTTCATCTCTATCTTTTGAGTATGTTCAGCAACCATTCGAGGATGAATGTTTCCAAGGGGGAGATATTGTAATTGTTACACCTCGTAAGATTCCCGGCATCTAGATGACCTATTCGCACGTTGGTTAAGCATATTTGAAAGCCATACGTGCTAGAAAAAGGCCCGGGAAAAGATCGGACGTAA